>CEMS01903759.1:347-28629 GCA_900068915.1 Megacollybia platyphylla | reverse complement strand
AAGACCGTAACGTGACAAAGGTCTGACAAACAACGCGGGCTTATTGATTACATAATGTGACACACAGTATTTATGCCTTCAACCTTGAACTTGCCCGGGTGTTTTCAGCTACCAGCCTGAGTATGAACTGGAAATTGGTAGAGCGCGAAACCGGGACATGGCTTCTTCCATTTGGCATCCTTCTTGTTACAATCTCCTTTGCTCTTATCAGCATATATCGTCGAGGTCTGGTGAACAAGTCTGCGCAGAAAACCGAAATTGTAAACGTTAAACCGCTATTGGAACGTAAGAAGGCGCCAAATCTTGGATTCGGCGAGATACGCGTCTCGAAAATCCTTATTCACCCTATTAAAGTAAGACAGTGGGATCTGATATATCCTTTCTTGTTTGGTCTTCTCCCGCTAACTTGATGGCTAGAGCTGTCGTGGAACTTCGGTGCAAAGCGCGTCGTTCACTCCTGAAGGTCTGGTGGTCAGTGTCTTGTGATTGACTTGGAACGTGTTTGATGTTTTTTGTGAAGAACGATAGGAAATGGTGTATCATCGATGCCCAGACCAAAGCCATTATCACAGCGCGGGAAGTAGGCAAGGTACGAGTCGGTCAAGTCGTCTTTCCGAGGCGGACACTAACGGGAGTTTAGATGGTTTTGATAACCCCTACGGTCGAGGTGGATGAAAGCGTGCCATTCGGAGGTGTCTTAAACGTGTCATTCCCGCCAGAATCGGGCTGTGAATCCTTTTCAATTCCTTTAAAGCCGACGCCTGATGTTCTGGACAAGTGGACATTGTAAGAACTTGTCACTCCCTCACCATTTTTTTAGAGTTTAATGTGCATACAGACTTGACAATGTGAAGATGTTTGGCACCAAACTCATGGACGGGTATATTTGCGAATCGGTGACTCCAACGACGGGCCGTTCTCCATCAGCAATTCTATCATCTTATTTTGAGAAAGAAGTCCATCTACTTTGCAAGGGGCCCCAACCACGCTCATGCGGTCCTACGGTATCGTTTCCGCAGTTGAGTGCTACAACAGATTATCCTGACGGCTACCCGCTCCTTGTACTGTCTGAAGAAAGTGTGGAAGATGTGGAAAAGGAACTCCGAGGTCATGTGGGTAAGCAAGGTATTGATGCGTCCTGGTGCACCGACAGATTGGTGATTGAAAGGCAAGAAGAAGCAGCTTGAGGATGGCAATTGACTGACTGATTGATGCAGGTTTCGGCCTAATATTGTCTTGAGGGGAGGCGGACCCTTTGCTGAAGATTTCTGGACCCAAATAGCCGTCGGATCGCAGTCAGCAGAGATTCTGTTGGTGTCCAAGTGTACGCGCTGCATGGTAAGATCATCATCAGACTGCTGCCACATTGCTGACGACAAACAAGCTTCCTAACGTCTCTCCAGACACAGGAATCCGAGACCAGGCTGTTCCATTCAAGGTTTTAACAAAGTATCGCCTTGGGATAGATCCGCAGAAAAAATCGTCACCCTGTCTGGGTTGTAACGCAGTTCCTCTGGGCAGTGGAGAAGTGAAAGTTGGAGACTTAGTGTCGGTTAAGAGGCTTGAAATGACGTAGCTACATTTGTGCGAGCGTTTGGTTGCGATGGTCCGAAAAAAGAACGGTGCATGTGCAACTGAGATCAAGGATGTTCTTGTTTTGGACTGACTTGTGCCTGAACGAAGCCGCCAAGGTGAAGACTTGATTAACACAACGCCTGCTCATCGGCGCTGAGCATGGCGAGGTCGAAATGGATATTTGGGAGTCAACAAAGCTCGGCCACCAGAGATGCGAATTCAGATGTCATTCCGGTGAATTCCTCTGCGGACGCGAAGAAATTCGGTTTGGAGAATGTGAGTCGGTGGCTTTTAATGAATTATTGAGTTGACCTCCCGCAGTTTGGAAATACCTGGTTTGCTGCTGCTATCATGTCTTGCGCTCTGCTCATCATCCTAGCTACGCCAACTCTGTAATCCAGGCGCTTTATTTCTGTGCTCCGTTTCGCGAACTTCTCATACAATCTGCGGACAACTCTCTCGATCAGATCACTTTCGAACAACCACCAGTTCACAGAAAACCCGAACGCAAGCCATCCACGTCTGGTCCTGCGACCGACGGCCTAAATGGCGGCCGTTCCGTGTCGTCAATTCCAGCAGCACCAAAGAGCCTTTTTTCTGCTCTGCGTTCTCTCTTCGTGTACATAGCTTCCCAGCCAGCAAACACAGGCACGGTTGCACCTCGCGCCTTCATCGAAAAACTCAAGGAAATAAACGATGTCTTTCGTTCAACTATGCATCAGGACGCCCACGAATTTCTTAATTATCTGCTTAATAGGATTGTAGAGGAAATAGAGGAAGACAGAAAACCAATCCGCAACTCGACACCTCCCCTTGACGATTGTGCGCGCCGCTTCGCTGTTCCGTTCTGTCGCTGACTACTCTCCAAGTGTCCAATTCAATCACTACCTTATCCAGGCACACACCAACAATTATCACAGCAACTTCTAGCTCTAACTCTGGCAGATCGCCAAAGGACGCTACTCTCGTTCATAAGCTCTTCGAGGGTATCCTAACCAGCGAGACACGTTGCCTAACGTGCGAAACTGTACGTGGCGTTTCCTTCTGCCGCGGGCTACGGTGTCTGATTCATCGCAGGTTTCCTCTCGGGACGAGTCATTTCTCGATCTCTCGATCGACATTGAGCAAAACGCGAGCGTAACAGCATGCCTTCGCCAGTTTAGCGCCAGCGAGATGCTTTGTCAGAAGAACAAGTTTTTCTGCGATTCATGTTGCGACTTACAGGAGGCAGAGAAGCGGTAGGTACTCCTCTGCTCTTATTCTCTCTATTCACTTTGCATAGCATGAAAATTAAGAAGCTTCCCAACGTCTTGGCTCTTCATTTGAAGCGCTTCAAGTTCCAAGAAGACCTCCAAAAGTACATTAAACTCGCTTACCGCGTTGCCTTCCCCTTCGAACTCCGCCTATTCAACACTGTAGACGATACTGACGATGCCGACCGACTGTTCAACCTTTTTGGAATTGTTGTCCATATCGGAAAGTAGGTGCCTGATCTGTCATTAATGTCCCATGCAATCTCACTCTTCGTCAGCGGACCCCACCATGGCCATTATATCTCGATCATCAAGACGCAGGGCTCATGGCAAGTTTTCGATGATGAGAACGTCTACCCGATCGCTGAGAACGACATTCCCAAGTATTTTGGAGAGTCAAATGCTGGGGCGGCTTACGTCCTCTACTATCAGGCAGCGGACATTGACCTCGCAGCGCTTGGGTTGCGGGACTTGGACGGCACGGTGGCCGCTGATCACCCCTTATCTCATGTGCATCCTGCTTCATCCTCTCAACAATCCATTCCACCGCTAGGGCCAGATGAGGCAGACTCTTCGGATCTTAGTGACCCTGCGTATCCTATAACTCCGTTGCATTCATCTCCATTGCTCCAATCTGCTGATAAGCCTATTGCTCCTGGTCCCGGTGATGCCACTACCCCAGTACCTATCTATGCACCACCCCTTCCTGTCACACCACCTACGGGTACGACTCGATCTAAGCAACGGTTTTTCGGTAACATCAGGCGGACACCTTCGACCTCTGCTCGAGTTCGTAATGCCTCCTCTGATTCTTCACGGTTAGGTCCTATAGAAACAGACCCGCCGTCAATACCTATAGATTTACTACCGTCTCCAATCACCAATGGCAATAGCAAGGATCATAAAGAACCCGACCGTAAACCCAGTATGTGGTTTCCAGGGAAACGCAAAAGTGTAAGAGTCGTAGACAAAAAATCTGCTTCCGACTCTATGCCGCCATTGTCTACCCCCGACACCGCGACGGACAGTCAATTCTCGTCATCCAACAATTGGTTCCGCCCGACGAATCAGGTCAAGGAGAAAAGACGGCGTCCATCAGAGCCTGCCTTTTTTGACGCATCTGGTTTCGCTGGTTTAGCTACTTTAGCTCCACAGCGGCCCAAATCTACCCTTGAACCCTTTGCCAATAAGAATGGGTATGATACCCCTCCTCCTGGGTCTGCCACGTCGTCAGTAGGCTCAACAACACGCCATTCATTGCTCCCATCTTCGTTACCAGTCGATATTGTAGAATTCCCGACGCAGCGCGACTCCTCATTGCCTGCCAAGTTACCTGAGCACAAGAAGTCTTTGTCCAGTTTGCCTGAGAATCGGAAAAGTGCAACACCTCAGTCTCCGCGGCCGGCCACAGCACCCGGAGTCAAACATGAGCATTTGGTCAGGCCATTGCCATTGCCACCTGTTCCACCTGTTCCACCTCTCCCTCCTTCGTTGTCAACTTCGGCGCCGGATAAGGTATCCTTTGATGAACCAGAAGATTATGCGCCACCTGAGCAGGAGAAAGTCCGAGAATCTATTGATGATTTTTCACCATACGAGGTGCAGCAGAATAATAGTGTCTCCTCGACATCGAGTGCTACACCCCTGAAACGAGCAACGCGCAAGCTCAGCATGACAGGGCCTCTTCTCGGGCTAGGTTTTGGCAAGAAAGATAAGAAGGAGAGAGGAGAAAAGGAAACTGGGAAAGGACCACCTAGCGCCTTCACTCAGTTTGCACGAATTTGATACAGTGCGATGCACGTTTCTCTCGCTTTTATACTCTTTTTATTCCCTTCGACTTTCGCATGCTCATACTTAACGCAATTGCTTTTCTTCAAGCTCTGATATCATCCTCGCCGTGCAACTAATCCACGTACATCACATGCAACTGTATAATACTACCACAATAGCATGTTTTTTGAAAACGCCGTCATGTGCGAAATTGCAGACTCTTCAAAAAGATGCAGTCGCATAGACGTTTAATTTCATAGCGATGATTAGTCGCCAAAAGCCGGACGTATAAAACACCTCGGTGTCCACTTGGGTAAGTATGAGTGATTTGGTTGGCAGTCTTGAACGACTCGGACGGATACAGTAGAAGCACCGTATGAACTTGATTTGAAGTTTATCGAACGTTTATCTCTGTCTCCATTTGCGGCATCGCAGAGTTTGAATGTCCAGTGGTAACCTCTGACGCAAACATGAGTTTGAGTAGCGGTGACATGTTGAATCGTAGAAGTAGGAGACTTCAGTCAATCCAGTCACACGAATCCTAGACAGGTCCTCTTGACGTTGAATAAATCCTAATGTGGTATTCATGTTGGGAGAGATCCTTGCGTCAGGAAAAGTTCGAAACGTCCTGGATGCTCTCCGAGTCAGGTCCTGGGCAGTATCCTGAGACTGAGAGACAGTGGGAGTAACCTGAGAGTAACCTCGGGATTCCCCACGACCCGTGAGAGTGCTCATCGCGTTTTGGGTTTTCTACGCTCCAGCGTATACATATGCTTCGATTGCAACACGACTTATACTTATATGCAGGGAGCTTCCCTTTCCCATAGTGCATGCTTACCGCCAAGATTACAAATAACGTTGAATTTGCGTACCAGGACAGCGGCGCACCCGCAGATAATCAAGAGTATGAGACGTTGATCATCCTACATGGCCATACCTTTCACAGTGGTTAGTACATTCTTCGGAATAAAAGTTGCCGAGTTCCAGTAGGCGCCTTTTGGAAACTGCCGCTAGCGGCTGCCAAGCACAGCTTGCGAATCATCCTTCCCAATCGCCAACTCTACCCAGGGTCGACTTCGTACACTGAAGATGAGAGTCGGATTCTGAATGAGGGAACGTACGACGCTCGTTCGAAAGTCCTTGACAAACAAGGCGAATATCTGGCGGTGTTCGTGGCAAATATGATCCAAAGACATGATTTGCGCAAAGTGGCAGTAATCGGATGGTCTCTCGGAACAGGATTTTTGAACATGCTGGTCGCATCCATCCTGCAACTAGATGAGCACCACA
The DNA here is from genome assembly GCA_900068915.1 of Megacollybia platyphylla. Lineage (NCBI taxonomy): Eukaryota > Fungi > Basidiomycota > Agaricomycetes > Agaricales > Porotheleaceae > Megacollybia > Megacollybia platyphylla. The sequence goes on along the minus strand of CEMS01903759.1, from coordinate 22,741 downwards.
AAGAGACACTTCGCAGGCACGTTTCTTCCATCATTTATTGGGGTGAGTGTGCATGTCAAACTGAGTCAAACTGAAACAAAAACAGACCCTCCTTATCCGGTCCATGGGATCCATGATCCACCAAATAGGGGTTGGATACCTCTGCATGACATGAGCTTGGCTCCGGAGGAGAGGGTATCCACGTTTGCTCGATGGGTGTGCGCGTACTATCCTCATCCCAACTTATCCAGTCGAGATCCTAGTCAATTAATTGCTAGAGTAGTTGAGGACGTCAAGCTACCTAGCTTCACTGGAGCCACACCCGAAGAGTTGGCCAATATGGTCGACACCACTACTAACGAGAAGGGCGAGGGCGCTCTGGCCGGTACGATGGATGAAGAATGCATGGCCAATGTCCTCAAAGATCGCATGAAAAATGCTCTGCTCAATCCTGAAGTTCGTAAAGCCTGGGGAGAAGCGTCATTTTGGTGTATCTATGGTGATCAGTCTCCGTGGAATGTTATATGGGGGGCATGGCAGCTGGAAGAATTGTCCAAGTCGACTAATCTCTCTCTGACAATCAAGGCCATGAAAGGAGCCAATCATTTCGTGAGCTCAATCGAGTACTAGTCTGGAACTGCCTGACAAAGGTTTTGCAGGTAATGTATGATAATCCTGAGCAAGTGATCGAAACCATCAAATCTTGTTTGGGCAGAGGACGCAAAAGTCGCGCCCTTCTTTAGGTCATTGATCCGATGCGTAGTGAAAAAGCTTGTGTTATCAAAGCAGGGATCAGAAGTCGACAAAATTTTATGGTTCAAGTTTTAAAATCATGTAACGATGATATTAAATCAAAGACCAGAATACTTCTTCAAAACGTCGATGGCGCTCCTCCATTTCCTCATTCTCGCCAATGAACTGGTTAAAGTCCAGTATAATTAGCGTCTCTCGCTCCTTCGCAGAGACGACACAAACCCTCCCGAGACCTTCGTCATAGGTGATTGTACCGAACCCCTGCGTAGTCAATTTCTCCTCCACCTCTCTGGGAAGTTCAAACTTGCTGTAGAGTCTTTTGGGTCGAGGAAGCCTTGGTCGTCTGAGTAAACCCTCCCAGAATCTATCCCTCACTATTGCTCGATAATCTTCGGCTGGGTAATCTGGATGAAAGTACCGGCGCAGTGTAACGAGTTTTGGGGTATCGGAACGAGTGGTCTCAGGGAACGTGTAAATGAGAGAACGATATACACCAGGTAGGGCAAAGGCGAAAAGATTCCGAACAACATTGTGTGCGCTCTGCGGGGTGACATAGTCGAGAGTGTATACCCACCTCCGGCGCAGACCAAATTCAGTTTGCACGTCCCTCAATGTCGGTAACATGCTGTACTGCATTATTCCACGCTCTTCAGGGCCCGTGGACATGAAAACAGACAGAGAAGGGATAGGACCGCGGCGGCATCCCAGACGAGGGTGGTCGTGGCCCCATTCCTCAATCGGTTCGCTGATATCGAAATTCTCAGATGACTTGTTGTTAATGAAGACGCGGTCTGCGGCCGCGAGATCGTGATGAGGGGATCCGTCCATAAACAGAGGGTATAGTTCAATGACGTATTGGAGAGACTGCTCGTCCTCAATCGCGCGGATGACGAGAATCTGCATCTGAGAATGTAGTACTCGGTGCGCCATGATGCGATAACCCTGTGCGGGATCGAGGAATTAACTTGACGAGATGATGACAACTCACTGAATATCCGAAGTCCTCAGCTGGCCCGAAAGTCATCGGCGTGATCACTCTGAGGAGCAGATCTAGAACTACCAAGTAGTGACGACCCTCAAAGGTCTGGGTGACGGTAGCATACGGTCTTCCAAACCTTGTAAACAACGACGGGTCATGGAAGCGCCCAGTTGCAGAAATGGTCATCAGGTCGACAAACGGATATGCGGGTAGACCATTCACAACATTCCGATATGCATGAGTGCCAGGAATGATGTGCCTGTGCGATAGCTGGTCTAGATAATCTAGTGAAATGAAAAAGGAGAGCAACTGGTATTCCATCTCGGCAGGAAGATCGTTGTCGCAGATATAGTAGTCAGCTGGATCGAGACTAGATGTCTTATTCATTAACCATTTGAAGAATAATACTGCAGACATACCTTGTCTCGGGATCCTTCCAGGTACAGTGAAGAAAGACAATCACGATCCCATACGCACCATCCGCCATCGAATATTTAGCTTGGAGTGCGTAACCTCTAGATTGAATCTCCACTTTAGCTAATGGCTTGTATGCCTCTGGATTTGGGTGATCAACAGAGTATACAGCAATGTAATACCTGAAGGTGTCTGTGACGCAGGCTGCCAAGTATTTACCGCCAGGAAGGAGCTTCATGTCCAAAATCCGGTAATAAGCATAGATGGACAGTGACTGAGAAACAACAGGAGAGGGCTTCCGCCAGTTATCATCAAGAGAGACTGCTCGGGCTACCAGCTGCTCTGCCTCAAAATCAAAAGCAGGATTGGAAAAGCAATACGTTGGCCGCAACGGAGCGACTGGAATACTCAGACGAACTAAGAATCGTTTCCAAATGACTGGATGGTGGGTCAATATGTAGAACGTCTTGTCGAGCTGTACTCTTGCTTGAGTAGTAATTATAGATATACAAGACACGAACCCTTCTAAAGATTATGACTTCCTCGATGGAAAAAAAGGAAAACAAATCATCGACAATGATATCCATGGGGAGTCTGTGTATAAGGCAGCTGCGCTCGTTCCAGAAATCATTGGCGCGGAACTGGATCTGAGACAACCTGTAGGCCAACGATTTATCATGGCACAGTTTTTGGATGGTCATCGTCAAACTTCGAGAGCAACGTCCACGGAGCGAGCATTATATGAGGTCAAGTACAATGTAACCAGCAGAGATGAACAGTGTCCAAATTTGGAACATCCGGAAGATTCGTCCTTGTACTTACTCTGAAAACTTTGGATAGTGTCTTACATATTATTACACAGCCTCGCAAAGTACTTGTACACCCAATTAACATGCCTTTCCCTCACGTCAAACGAGTAACCCAGGTCTAAAACTATCATGTTCGTTCCACCTGCGATACATATCCTTCCGGGGCCGTCATCGAAAGCTATAGCCGTGACTTCATTCAAGTCGGCGGGAACAGAGAATTCCTCCCAGAGTGTCGTTTGCGAGAACAGATCTTGGGCTGGTGTCAGTTTGTGATTTAGTTTCCTTGATCGCAAAAAGGAAGATTGCAGAGCAAGTGAGGCGGGATATTTGTCGGGAGGTATATGAGGATATATATGTCTCCCTAAACATACACCATCACGGGTGCCCGAGTACGCTAGTGCACGGTGTATACCTACTTCGAGGTCCACAGCGTCAGGGAACGGGCGTATGCCTTGGAAAACAATGTTCGAGAGTCGGTACTCATAACGCGATTCGGAACGACCGTCTTGGGGCCAGATAGCATAATGGCCTAAGGAGCTGATGTCACCGTTTGTCGGCAGTAATATCGAGATGGGTGGAGGTACAACATTGGAAATGTGGTCAAAAGTGTCGGAAATGTAGACACTTTTGATATCGCTTATTGGAAAATAGTATCTTTCTTCAGAAAATGATGAACTTCTGCCAGCGGTTGGAAGTTCATATATCTCGGCCATGAACATTTCGCTTGAACCTGCGGACATGTCTGGAAAAGAACGACCGCTGCTGATCACTAAAATTTGACTTTGGCATGGTAAGACTCGCATTGCGCCGATATGCATATCTTGCATAGAGATATGGGGACCCTGGTGATAGTGTTCCAATCAGACACGGCCGGAAAAAAACTAATATACTGACGATGTGATCATAAGGATTTATCTGACAAGTCAGCACTGTACAAGAACGACTCTCCAAGTCTGCGAATACAATGTTGTTCGGCTTCTGAACCATTGCAGCACATGGTCTGTGATTAACCTCGCAGAGAGACGGGCAGTCAAGTTGGATGGTCGACTCAAAGTGCATGACCGCTTGGAACGGCGGCAGATGGCGTTCCGGATCGAACACGTATGGAGTATTTAAGACCTTGGGGTCTACATACAGACCCAAGGACTCTAAATCAGTGAACACGCATACCCATTCGTACAGAATAGTATCTTTCTCAACTCTGAAAGCATCAGGGTAAAGAACAGAGTTGCAAGCCGCACCGCTCTTAGACCGCCTTTGCATGTAGGTAGTCATGATACCTTGCCTACCTTCATACATCATATATTTGGCGCAGAGCTGATAAGGACGAAGGGGAGTAGGGGACCTGGCAATGACATGAGAACCCTTTGGAGTCGTATAGTCCAACGAAAAGAGGGCAAGATAGAATCTGAATCCCTCGGTGTCTGAAGTAGATGCCAGGAGATACTTTCCACCTGGAAGGATTTTCATTTCGTAAACCATTTGGTCTGTGGCAATGAGCCTAGACTGGAAGATTTGGGCAGTCTCATTGTACCAATTATCATGGAAAGTTATGGCACGGGTGACGATTTGTTCCTGTTCAAAATTGAATGGCTCAAGATACTGCTTTGAAGAAACGGAGGGTGTCGGAATCGAGAGCTGCATTCGCTGGAGAATCCGAGTCCATATAGAAGGCTGGCAAGTGACTAGGAAGAAAAATTTATTAACCTAAGTCTCGTCAGCCTGTAGACACAAGATAGCAGAAACGAACCAACCCTTCTCAAGGAAATTATGTCTTGTACATCTAGAAAGACACAAATATGATCGACAATGAAATCATGCGGCAAAGGAAAGTCTTCTTGGTTGCAGTCTGGCTGGAACATTGAAGAGATGTGCTCATGAACCCATTTGAGGAACAATAGCGACCAAACAAGGACACACAATGGTCAGATTCAAGGTAGATTGCAGTCGTCTGAATAACCGTGCAAAGGGCTCAGCAACTTCCACAGAACAGGTGGCTTTTGGTGGAATTCCTTACGGTCACTGAGTCGTCCAAGCCTGCTGCATTTGACACCAAACAAATCTGGGCCGCACTCAGACAGTGTATCGTTTCAAACTTTGGTGATACGGGCTGGGGTGCCGTCGGTCTGTCATTAACAGGCAGGTTGCATCCAAGACGGATTTGCAAGGCTAACTGCAGCAGTAAAATATTATTCTCCAACGACAAATGTGTGCATCATTCGCGTCGCAAGAGACCATCACAAGATTGCTTGGGGCGCCGTAACTCTCCTTACTTCAATTGAAGGTGTCAGACTGATACCTAATGTTGTGCACGTGTCTGGTAAGTATTCATGAATGCTGAGACTGAATTAACGTTGTCAGGGACAATAAAACATGTCCAACTTGCCGCAATAGCACACAACAGAGAAGTTGTTGCACGACTTAGAGCACGCTCAAAGAATCCAACAAATTATCAAGATTCATATGACAAGTTTCTGGAAGCTAGCGGGCAGGAAATAGAAGCATTACAAGATTGACGTATGTCCCTTCATAGTGTCAACACACTGACGAACATCAGCAGGTGCGAGAGAGACATGTTCAACGCACTCTCTTGGCAATGATTATCGCAAGCCCCAGTGGGGAGGCTGAAAACTGCAATGGCAAGACAGATTCATCAACCTAGGTTAAAGTCAGGATACAAAGCTGCAACCAATAATACCCACAACACGCAGATTCTCTGCTCCGTAAATCTTCAAATCCGATGCCACAACACCAGCATTGTTTCGGGCAACCATGGGAGTAGTGCCAACGGGTTTAGATGCTATAGCCACGTTCTTTCTAATGTATTCCTTCAACTCCTCATCAGATTGGACTTGAACCCCTGGAGTCACCTCCTTGCTGACAAGAGTCGAGAAATCGCCTGTTGCAACGAGTTTACGACAGATTTTTATAGCCCCCACTAATACTGCAAGGTCAACCTCATCAGTCAGGATTCCTTGATCGATGGTAGACTGCACAGAGGAGTCGGTAGAGGATATATATACCGACCCTTGGGAAAACGGGTGGATGAGCTTGAGACTCAAGAAGAGGTAGTTTCCGGAGGGTACCAGAGAGATTCTGTGAAAATTGTGATTCAAAACAGAGGTACGAAGGACGAGCATACTCTAACAACGGCGTCTTGCTCTCGACCAACCAACGTTTGCGCGTTTCCAACGTTGACAAAGTATTGATGTCAAGCGCAAGAGCAGTGTTGTCGATCGAGAAACTTGAAAGACAGCCATTTTCCTCGATGGGTTCATGGAATTCAACTGTAAATGGGCAGGATATCTGAACCTAAATCAAGCATTCATCACGAGAACGACAATCTGTTGTCGAGATACCTCTGCCAAACGGTCAGTCGATGTAGAAGCTGTGCAACAACGTACGGTAGTTCTTGCCCACACCAGGAAGGTTCAAAACGCCATTGACTCCTAGACTTTTCAGATGAGAAGGGTCCCCAATACCTATATCTGATGACAGTCAATCAACTGAGTTTGAGGAACGCACCTGAAAGTTGCAGTATCTGAGTGTTTCGCTCTGCGCCTGCATCCGTGATATTGAGAAACAATGTTTGAACGCATCGTACCTGCACAAAGCAAAACCTCCTTCCTCGGTGGCGCAGTGAGCAGTTTTCCTTCTTTCAAATACTCGACCCCATGAACGACCAGCGTCGGAGCATTTGGATCCAATTCGAGTGCATTCCATGGATCACCGTCTTCCGCGATAACCTTTGCAATGAGACGAGTTACGTGCGCTCCAGTGATGATTTCGAGATTGCTCGTCGCCTGAGAAAAGTAATGGAGAGTAAGTTCAAGGGAGGATGTCACCGACTTCAATTGGCGGTAGTTTGACATTCGAAGTAGATATGGCAGTATATGGCACACCAGCATGATCGAATGCAGCTCTTATATGTGTTTCCAAGCTCCCTTCCTGAGAAGTATTTCGAGCTAGCTAACTCAATTATGAGAAATGCGAAGGGGTTGCGTGCAAGAGTACCATTTCGTTATAATAGCCCGACAAAGTTGCCCAGTTCCATCCTTTGGCACCTAAGAGTTCTAAGACTGCATACGTTCAAAGTTGGACGAGATGCTAGAATAAATGACCAACTGTCGTATTCTGGGTTATGTTGGCTTCGAAAGCCTCAATGTTCAGAGTCGCATGGTACAAGTTTGTTTACCTATAAGCTAAGTCGAATAGAGGTTAATAGTTTCTGGCATATCCGAAAGGGCCTACTCGTTAGAGACGCGTCTGCCAGTTGCACACTTGCACTATCGGAGGGTTCAAGAAGGCATACGATGGTCTTTAAATCCTGAGCCAACCCTGATGCAAGAGCTAAGGATGCAGGGGAGCCGCCTACAACGATGTAATCAAAGGAGCGATGGAATGTTTGGGCCATGGTAGGAGGAAAGCAACGAAGGACATCAAAGCATCAAGCAAATTTGATCGACATCATTCACGGGTAAAAATGGCGTGTCGCATTTTTCCAGGAACCTCAGAGTCAGAAACGCAAGTATCAAGTAGGCAACATGAGAGGAAAAAAAGTTGTATTGAATGAAGCGCCCGTAAGTCATGTGATCTGGAATTGTGCCTTTCCTGAAATTCTTCCACTATGACCATGGGCGTCACAAGCCAGTCTATACTTGTCTCTCATTCCCTCTGCTAACCTTCGAACAGAATCTAGGAAGACTCATGTGCCACAAAAGTCCAGTAAGTCTCGTTTGAATGCCGAGATCTAAATCATCATAATTACAGAACTTAAAAAGGATCCTGGCATCCCCAAACTACCGGATCTCAAGGTCAGAAAGGCAGATAAACAACGCGCAAAGATGGTTTGTACGTCTGTCACACATTTGGTCTGCTAACAACAGGTAGGCACAAGCATTTGTGCGCACAGACTCCGATTCAGTCATGGCTTCAGAACCTACACTCGCATCTCTGGTGCAGCACGCAGAATCTGCTGCTTCGGCTGAACCTTCATCATCTTCGTTTTTTGGGAAGACCAAAGAGCAGGTTCGTAGACATTATCTACGAACATTGCGCAAGGTTATCGACGAGAGCGACATTGTTATTCTGGTTCTTGATGCAAGAGACCCAGAAGGATGTCGCAGTAGACTCGTTGAAGAAGAGGTCCGGCGTCGTGAAAATGAGGGCAAAAAGCTTGTTTTTGTCCTTAACAAAGTTGGCATGTCATTCATTGCCGTTTCAGGGCGTCATATTGAGTGTTTCTAGATCTTATACCGCGTTCAAATGCGCAAGCATGGCTCAAATATCTCCGCCATTCAACACCAACTCTTCCATTTCTGTCACCGTCCTCAGCGCAACACCAAAAGACCAACATTTCATCATCCACTGCGCCTGCGCTACTGAAACTTCTGAAGGCCTTTAAACCAAAAGCAGGGACTGTGACGATAGGTGTTGTTGGTTATCCCAACGTTGGTAAAAGCAGCCTTATTAATAGCTTGAAACGAAGCAAAGTCTGCGCCGTCGCTGCCCAACCTGGCCATACCAAAGATCTGCAATCTGTGCAGCTAGAACGTGGTATGAAGATTGTTGATTCTCCGGGAGTCGTCTTTGATGACGACGACGAGGAGGTTAAAGGGCAGAAAAAGGGAAGTGTCCTCCTTCGAAACGTTGTCAAAGTTGAAGATGTCGATGATCCGATTGCGGTTGTGGAAGAAATACTCTTGCGTACTGGACGGGAGTCGATACGGAAGATATACAATCTTCCAGAGTATTCCAATATCGTGGAGTTTTTGACAATGCTAGCCTTGAATAGTGGTCGTCTGCTTAAAGGCGGGACACCAGATGTTACGGCGGCGGCCAGACATGTCTTGACTGACTGGAATCATCAGAAGATCCCGTATTTCTCAATACCTCCTGCCGTTCATCCTTCATTGATACCGTCGACTATTCCCGCAGCACCATCATCAGGCACAACTACAAACATAGCTCCAGGAGCTGAGAATGTCGGTCAAGCTCAAATTCTCGCCACACTGTCTAGACCATTTGAACTGGACGGGCTCTTCACCGCTGCTGATGCAGGTGCGTTTGGGGGCGGAAGCGGCAATGGCACTCCGGACGTGGAGATGAATGATGAAGAGACCTTTTATGACGCTAATGACACGTTCGAAATGGAGGTGACTGACGACGAGGTACAAATGCAAGATGCCTCCTTCCGATCTTCACTCGGAAAGAGGCCTCGTTCGCCGTCACCTCCTCCACCTTCAACAACACCAGACACTCAGAGCATAACGAATTCTAATTCGTTTTCCATCCATAGCAACCAACCGAAACGTCAGCCGAAACGTCTACGCAAGTCGAAAGAGATACCTTCGTACGACTCGAATCTGTCTGAACATATTCTTAGCCAGACAGAAATGGGCAATCCTTTAAGTCGGAAAACTTTGAAGAAGGAGAAGAGGAAGGAGAGGAAGGTGATGAGAGCCAAGATGAAAGCATTGAGAGGTGATGGAATGGAGGTGGACAGTTTAGAAGGGTTAGAGTTCACATTCATGGCATAAGTTGTGCATCACAAATTGATCCTGAGTACTGAGTACTGAGTGCTAGCTTTGACATAAATGTTCAATGTCTGAACGGGATGAGTAATGGCTGAGCCTTCTTACTGCAATGACAATCAATTTGATTTTGTTCAGCTCACAGGACTACATTTCACATGACTCTATCCACTCACAGTTTTGGCAAACCACTATCTCCATTTGAGCACCCAGTCTACCACCAACTTGCCAGGCGCTCGCGATTGACAGATCCGATCGAGTATATATTGCCAGCTGTCCGGCATCTTGCTGGTTGCACGGTATGAACAATTTGTACCCCAACGACCACAGAAAGTGCATACACGCTCCTTGCTGGAACGGTAGAACGTATCATCGGTGAGTGGATTTGTGACTTTGACTTATGCTGCGGGAATCCATATGCTTACTGCGTTGGGACTCGTCAATGAGCGTGAAAGTACAGTCGAAAGGCGAATGACTCAAAGTCGGTCGAACCCCGTTGCGTGGCGTCAGTCGTTGCAGTGGTCGATTACGGACATTAGCAGACGAACTCGAAGTTTATTCGATGGAGCTGCACGAGTAGGATATTGTGGCCGAAGTTCATCAGGCACTTCAATCTTGTAGCGTACAGCCTGACAATAGCCACCATAGATAGTAAACGCGTGTTTAGGGAGAGGCATGGTGATTACTGAAAATCTAAACCTTGCGTAGTGATCAATGCGTACTCACGCTCAACGCAGTCTCTCGGTGTCCTGTGGGACTAATTACTGGCCACTGATGTCGAGAAGCAGCCAACTTAGTCTCGTATGTGTCCAACAAAACATTTAATCAGAATACTGCATATGCACGCGGGAAATTCGAGAATAAGTGAATGTTCAGATGAAAGCCAGCAGTATCATCTTCGGATCGCAGTCTATAGCAGTATGTTCATTGGCCAGGCGAGATCACGATGTGGGACGCTTCTTTATTCTTTAGACTTTCGACAGCTTTCGAAAAGTCTTGCAGGGAATAAACATCGGATACCTTCACAGAATGAGAAGCAGAGATCCAGAACAAGGCACATACCATTCCTTTGATATTCACAGCGCCGGAATCCAAGTAGGCGATAGCCCGAGGGAAACACTTTGACTGCGCGTAAGAAACGAGAATCTGCCGCAAGCTGTGAGATGCCGTCCGCGTAAAGGAAACGCATACTCGGATCTCATTCCGAAACACATCCGACGCGGACCAATCGATGCGTGCTTCCTTTGCATACAAAGCATATAGCATCAACGTCCCAGCCCTTTGAACGAGCTTGATGGCTCTGTTCAAGACCTTCTCTGAGCCAGTAACTTCAACCTGTCAAGGCGATAATGTGGGTAAGGCGAAAGATCAATCGCCTTACAACAGCGTCAAAGCCATACGGATAGCGTATCTTCAAGTCTGCCCACTGTTCGTCAGGATTTTCCCTATCAAATTCGACATATTCGTCGGCAATAGTGAGCTCCTTGGCTTTGTCCATCTTCACACCTTTATTAGAGGCAAGAACAACTTTTGCAGCTCCATTCAGTTTTAGTAGCCGCGCGAAAAGTAGACCTAAAACGGTAATCGGAAACAGAGTAGGGTAGTTCAAGAAAGTCACCAGATAGACCTGCCCCGAGCACCAAAACATCAGAACCTGATCGCAGGCTGAGTTTATCAATGCCATTGATCACACATGATACTGGTTCCACCAACGTAGCTTCCGCATCGGAAAGGTTACTGAATTTGTGAACTTGACCGCTTGAACTGGTTGAACAGGTCAATCCATCACAAACCAGAACGAATGTGCCGCGTACACCAGAATATAATCGGCAAATCCTCCTTTTTGATTTATACCATAGCCTTTGATGTTTGTGCACATTGTGAATTTGGAACGTTGGCAGAAAAAGCAGTTGGAACACTAAGAAGTTCTTATTTGATTGCCCATCGTCAGTAGGACGACGCACTGGTTCCGCTGGGTCGACAACACATCTGTCGCCTTCCTTGACATTGTTGACGCTCTTTCCAATTCGAAATACGCGTCCGGCCACTTCATGACCTGGATATATCTTTGAAGCAATCAGGGTAAGTAAAAAAAGACTGTTAGCGGCTCACGGGATACGGAATAGGGCCAACTTGACCTACAGAAATGTTAATACTCCTTGACATTCGTTCGATTGTCTTTACCTTCGATGAAATGCAAATCGGACCCGCAGATGCCACAAGAAGTGACTGTCAAGTGGAATAAGGTTTTCTGAGAAGATAGAATGTATCGCCTGCCTTTAAGTAGAACCTGGTCGTCGCCGACGTCAGGGACGGGGACTTTCACAATTCCGTAGTTTTCTGGCTATGAATATATCAGCCTTACATTGGAGGATACGAGGCATAAACAGACACCCCGCAACTCGACTGCATCCATCATCATGGTGCGGAGGAGAAAATCTTGTTCACGCTTGATTGAGAATTCGATACACGAGTAGGGTGCAAGGCGCACGGCGAGCACGGATTCTTTTCAGAAAATCTTTACCGATTCATTGAATTTTTGAAACATGAAACATATGCATCACCGGTCGCGAAACGCCGAGAAGTCGTCATTTGCAAACGGAGCAAGATGTCTTTTGAGGCAATAATGAACTTTGATCAGCTGAACGACAAACGACGCGCTTCCACACCGCCACGGCCACAAACTTCGAGTTACTGCAACGGCAAATAGAAAGACTTGGCGGTAGACCACGAAAGTCACAGACGGCGCCTATTGACCTAAGTTCAATGTCCAATGATGAACCGTTCAATGCTGCACTGCAGGAATTTCTTGCGAGACTAGACCCAGAAGAGCGAAAATCTTTGGAGAGTTCGTCATGTACGTCTGAAGATCTCCTTGTAGAGCAATTGGAGATTGGCAGTGATAGACAGAAAGAGAAGAACCGCCTGGAAAAGACCATAAGAGATTTTCGGGCGTTCTTCGCTGCTGTTGAGGTCGACATTGGCGGCGTCTCGCCGCTACTAGGAGTTGTGTATGGCGGTTTGCGGGCAGTTCTTGAGGTGAGCGCTTATTCTGCACCGCGAACGCATTGCCTCAGCGTCCAATAGCTGGTCAGTGGACAGATCAAGTTCTTCGACGCGGTCATTGATACACTCGAGTCTATATCTGTAAATTTCACCTTCTACTATGATTACGCCGCCACTCTATACACCCAACCGTCCACTATCCAGAGAGCCCTAGCAGAGGTATACATTGCCATACTTGCTGTATATCTTGCGCTACTTAGGGTTTTCAACAAGAGTGAAGATCGCGGTACGTTTGTATTAGTTGCATCCATTATTCTGGTAACCCAACTCAGATCTTCTTAGCCCCATGTTCCCTTTTCAAAATGAACTGGGCACCATAGTCGAAAGACTGGCGAAACAACAGGAACTTGTCAAATCCGAGGCTCGTGCAAAAGACGAATCTGTCACTGCGCGAACAGACCAGCCTGAGGGCGTTGAGCGCACAAAATACATTGAGCAGCGCCAGAAACCAGAGGACGATCGCTACGAAGCCAAGCAAGAACGACAGTCTGCCAAAGAAAAGGAAGAGCAGCGTAAGTATATCCAACTATCTGTTTTGAGACCATCTTTCATAGTCCGGAAGCTGCGAAACGGAGCCAGTTCATGAAGCTACTGAACCCTGCTAGTTGTTACGAGAAGCACTCCAAGTCATTGAAAGTTCGCACACAGCCACTGGCAGGATGCTGGCTACTCGAGCATACACAATTCAAAGAATGGTATGAGAAGAGCAATGGGTTACTATGGTGTCATTCTAAACGTGAATCGTATCCTTGCTCACTCTAATGTTGGTCTCACTAGTTCTCAGCCGGTGCTGGAAAGACTGTCTTGATGTGAGCGTGCTCATCTGCCATTCAACTTGACCAATCGATCTTAGGTCAGTCGTCATCGACCACATCATCAAAGCGAACAAGGACAACTCTGGAGTCGCAGTGGCCTATTTCTACTGCGAAGGTGACGACCAACGCAAGAAAGACACCACAGTAGTCCTAGCTTCTCTCCTCGCGCAGCTCATGAACCATGGCGACGTCTCTTCTCCTCAAAAGCATGCCCTCATAGAAAAACATCATTCTGTCAAATCCATTCACACACTGGATCTCCTCTCTTTACTGATCAAGGTCCTTCAAGACTTCCAGAAGGCCTATATCGTAGTCGATGCACTAGACGAATGCGAATCAGATCAACAACGAACGCTTTGCGCGGCCTTGAAAACATTGTCTGGCTCCTGTAATTTGATCATCACAAGTCGCAGAGATAAAGAATATCTCGCATCCGTCTTAACCCACGTTTCACAAATTGCCATTCAACCAGATGACGTCCGAGCTGACATAAATCATTTTGTGACGAACCGAGTCGAGCACAATAAAAAGTTGTCCAAGAAAAGTGCTGCCCTAAAGATGGATATCGTAGATGCCCTGGTGGATGGCAGTGATGGCATGTTTTTGTGGGTCAAGCTGCAGTTGGATCATATCTGTACTCGGAGGACTGACAGGGATATTCGAAATGCCCTGAAAGAGCTTCCGAGAAGTCTGCATGAGACTTATGCCCGTGCATTCGAGGTATTTGACTTTTCTTTCCTCAGCTTTGTGTAACGATGACAGAAAATCCAATCTTCACAACTCTCCTTACGTGTACTGTTATGGGTTCTGCATGCTTCTCAACCGCTAACATTAGAGCAACTCGCAGAGGCCGTCGCAATCGAACATATGGAAGACGGCCAATGGGACACATCTCGAATCATCGACGAACCCAGTTCGCTCATTTTTGGTTGCGAAAACCTTGTGACTTGCTCTGAGCAACAAACACTAGGCAGCTGGACCGCGGATAAAGTAACGCTCGTCCAGTTCATTCATACTTCTGTTGCCGATTTTTTTCGCGAATCTCCTATCGTGATGGCCTTACCCTTTTATCCCCTAGAAAACGTGCACATGTCATTGGCCGTCGACTGCCTCAAATATCTATACATGAAATCGAAGCAAGACTCTGAATTCTATCAAAAGATTCGTCATTCCGAGTCGAAGACTTCTCCATTTGCTACCTATGCCAATACGGGCTGGGAACAACATCTTAGGACGCTGAAGACGGTTGACGAAGATATTGTGCAGCTGTTCAGAGACTTTATGACTATCCCGGAGGTGCTAAAGGAGTATGGGGGAGGATCTTCACTGCACGTTGCTCTCTTTCTCGACCTCCCTTTGATTGCAGATGTCCTTGTAGAGAGTGAGGGTCTTGACCTCTGGAGTCTGGACGAAACGAAGCATACGTTACTTCACCGTGCAGCGTTGGGTAATCTGAAGGTGTTGAAGAGAGTCACAGAAAAAATGTCTCAGGCAGGTTCCTCCAGCTCCAGCGGTATACAAAATCCTGGCGAGATAGAAGCCGTAACGGAGTCGTCGACCGACAAAAAACAGCAGAACACCAAGGAAGATAACGACAAAGTAGAAGAGAAAGAGCCTGAAAGGACTCTTGCTGGTTACATCAATCTCCCCGACGTGACTTTAAGCACGGCTCTGCATTACGCTGCTTACTCTGGTGTATTTGAAGCTGTCGAACTGTTGACGGAAAAGGGAGCTGATTTGAAGGCACGCGACAACCGCCAGACAACCCCTCTCCACTGGGCAGCTGCCAGCACTAAGATCGAAGCATGTCAATCTTTGACATTCCTGCTCGAAAGAGGTTCAGAAATCGAGGCTAAGGATTATAACAATGGGACTGCGTTACACTGGGCAGCTGATCATGATAAGCTCGAAATTCTTTTGGATCACAAGGCGAATGTCAATGCTGCCGGTTTGACTGACCTGACCGCCCTGCATCTGGCAGCGAAGAAAGGCTCGCTCGGTGCGTGTCAGCTGCGATGACTGTATGTTTGATAAATTTCGGCAGAGTCCTGTAAACTCCTTATTGGCAGAGGCGCGAACGCCAATGCCCTTGATACACACAAGAAAAGTGCATTGCATTACGCTACCGCTCAGTTCGGCACTAGCAAGGTGATTGCGTCACAGGCTCTGTATGAAATCTATTCTCATCTACAGATTGTTGCTCTGCTACTAGAGAATGCCGCTGATGTTGATCTCAAAGACGAAGACGATAATACTGCTCTTCATTTTGCTGCTTCTTATGATATCGAAACTGTCAAATTACTTGTCGAGGAGGGCAGCAAAGTCAATGTTTTCAACAACAAGAAGCGGACACCTCTGCATAACGCTGCCTTTGAATACTCGAATCAGGAAATTTTGAAGTATCTAGTTGAGGCTGGTGCTGAACTTGAAGCCAAAGATGAGAACGACAGAACAGCTCTACACGATGCAGCTTCTACAGGTAAGGTTTCAACCCTCGACGGCAGGCCATTTATCCAGAGTTCTTAGACTTTGATAACTCGAAAGTCCTCATCGAAGCTGGGGCCAATTGCAAGGCACTAGACAAGAGTCTGTGTGCTCCGGTGAGCTGTTATGCTTCTGTTCAACCGAGGCTCATGCTTCTTAGCAACACTTTGCTGCTTCAATTCCTGCTGGTTTAAACACTCTCAGGCTATTGTCAGAGAAAGGTGCTGATCTTCATCTCATAGATTCAAGAGATTGGAATGTCCTTCACATCGCTGCTTCTACCGGTGGTTTCTTGATGGTCGAATACTTGATTAATGAAGTCGGCTTGGATGTACGCCTTCCGGATGATCAAGCCGCCACACCGCTGCACTACGCCGTTTATAGTGGCCTTTTGGAGTCGGTTCGACTATTGATCCACAAAGGTGCCGATATTATGGCGATTGATGGAACTAAGAAAACTCCTCTGCATTGGGCTTGTCAGAAAAATGGAGCACAGGAAGTCGTGCAGCTTCTTGTCGACCAGGGGGCAAACATGAATGCTACAGACGACCGCAAAATGACGCCACTGCATCTGGCTGCACAAGCCGGTTCATTCGGTGAACAGTGTTTCAGCGTTATTTTCGTTCATTGCTGACAATATACATAGAGTCCGTAGAAGTGCTGTTGCGAGCTGGCGCAGATGTCACTGTTGAGGATAATCAAAAATGCACAGCGTTGCATCTTGCGTCACGGAAACCAGAGTTCGGCGGACCTCAATGCGTCAAAGTCCTCCTGGAGCACTCTTGCAATACTGTTCACCATGTTGATAGTCTTGGAAATACTGCTCTTCATTTCGCAGGTGTGTTTAGTGGTCTCGGTACGTTTGGTTGTACCCGTACGTCCTTGACTGATTGAATTGTTGAGAAACGGTTAGGCTCTTCAAAACGCACGGGGCGAATATTTTCGCGACAAATAAACAAGGGGCGTCAGTTCTACATTGGGCAGCAGGATCCCTCACCGCTGGATCTGAGGCAGTTATAGAATTCCTGCTAGACGAGGGCTGCTCTCTAACAGAACTCGACAAACAACACTGGGCTCCGCTTCATTGGGCCGCAATGTTTGGAAGTACTGCAGATATCAAGGTACTACTTGATCGTGGTGCGGAGGTGGATGTTGTAAATAAGCAACAAAATACTCCTCTCCACCTTGCCACCATCAGAGGAAGTACGAATACAACTGGGCCTTTTGAATCAGTACAGTTGTTACTTGAGAAGGGGGCTAGCCCAAATAGAAAAGGCGAAGATGATCAAGTAAGATGCTATTCTTTGTGGAATTTGTTCGGCTGACCATGAAAGACCCCCCTTCATTTTGCGGTCAAACACTGCGGGAGTTTTCCTATTGTCGAAATACTGGTCAAGCATGGGGCCGACATCAATTTGCTGGATGCATTTCATTCCACTGCTCTTCATCAGGCTGCCGCAAACGATCCGGCATCAGCCAAGTTTCTTATCGAACGGGGTGCAGAGGTTAATGTGTACGATACAGCGAAGCGAAGCCCTCTTCATCATGCCAAATTCCATGAAACGATTCAGTTGTTGGTTGAGAAAGGTGCTGACATAAATGCTATGGACAAACAACAGTCGACCGTGCTGCATTGGACTGCTGACCGCGCAGGTACACATGAGTCCGTCAAATACTTGGTCGAGCATGGGGCGAAGACGGACCTGATCGACCAGTTTGGATGTACTCCTTTGCATCTGGCAGCGTATGGCGGTGAGCCCGAATCCGTAAACTACCTTGCAGAACATGGCGGAGACCTCGAACAGCAGGATCAGCATCGGTGTGTGATTTTATTGGCCAACGGATATCTATTGATCACAAGTAGGTGTACTCCTCTACTTCTGGCAGCCAAAAACCCATCCGGTTTCGACGCAATGAAGATTCTTGTAAAGAAAGGAGCCAAACTTAATCTTCTTGATGAGAACCAATCGAGTCCTCTTCACTGGACAATTTGTCATGAGAGACTGGTACTTGTCGACATTTTTTCCCATCATTTACTCATATTCACCCAGGAACCCGTCAAGTTTATTGTAGAGAATGGTGCAAACGTTAACGTGTGCGATCAATCAGGCGTAACGCCCCTTCATGTTGCATCAACAAGGTCCAATTTGCGTAAGTCAATGATCTCCGATGGGCGATTCTGACTATCCATAGACGATATTGCAAAATTCCTCGTGGAAAACGACGCCGATATTCATGCAGCTGATGATGAAGGGAGTGCCGTGATCCACTATGCTGCGTACTCTTTCGAGGCACACGACACTCTGAAATTCTTGATAGAAAAGGGTTGCGGCAAGGATGTCGATTTAAGAGACACGCACGGGTCGACTCCTGTACATTTGGCATCTCGAAGTCCACGCGGACGCCCGAGCTTAGAAATTTTGTTGCAACATGGTGGCCAAGTGAATGTACAAGACAAAAATCTGTGTACACCACTTCACTGGGCTGCCTTCTATTGCGATCATAAACTTGTTGAAGTCCTTCTGAAAGCTGGCTCAAATGTGAACACTCCTGATATACAGAAGTGTACTCCACTCCATCTGGCATACAGTAAACCGAGGATTTTCAAGCTGCTATTGGAACATGGAGCAGACGTAACTGTACTGGATGACAAGAGTCAAACACCAGTGCATTACGCTTTGCATTACGACCTCTTTGATGTCAAGAAGATGCTGCAAGAGCTAAACATTGCATTTGATTTTTCGGAGAGCAAGTGCGATGTAGCGTTAATATGGGCGCCTTCCTTTTCCGTCGTCGCGCCCCTTCCATCACCATCAACGTCTGCTGCTCAATCTGACGCTGACTCAGACGACATGGATAGAAACAAGACGCATCCATATTCAGATACAGCAAACGACCGATCTGCTGATAGCAATAATACCGAAAATCAGAACACAAGGATAAATAGTCGTACAGCTGTAGCTGCGGAGCTGCATCCCGTCGAAACCGGACATCAAGTCGAAATGGAGAAAGAGGCTCTTGATGAAATGGAATTGTCTCAGGTGTGCAAAGGTGCTGGATTGTATATCAGCTGATCAAGTGTAGAGCCAGCCATCGAGCCCCTCGAGTGGGCAGCAGATACAGACAGAGTCAAGTCTCAACATAACACATACTGATACGGACCTTCCTCGGACGCCACTACATTATGCTAACTTCTATTGGCACGGAGTTACTCACCGCCAGTTTGAAGTTCGGCCGAAGATAGTCGATGAGGAGGATCCTGTCATCGTTCGTACTCCTCTCTCAACGATAACGGAAAGAACAGAGGACGAGGATGTGGAGGGCGGTGGGATTTAGACGAAGCATTCTGGGATATTTCATCAATTGTATATTCTGCTACATCAAGTTTGGTTTTTCTCAATACAGTTGTCTATTAGTATCAAGAGGCGTGTCGCGTGGAATGTCACGTGGCCGTTTTGGTTCAAACCACAAACTATCTTGTACAGCCTACTCCAACCTACTCCCCGCACGAGATGCTCTTCCAATATTTGTTAACAGCGTCTTTTGCTGTATTTACTGCTGTTCTGGTAGTGCGCGTATCCACGACACCAGAAGCTCGTTTGCGATACCTCGGACAGCTCGACACCGCCTCGAAGCTTTCAGATGTCGCCCATGAAATTCAGTTTCGTTCTCTATTCAGCGAGCAAGTTTCTCCAGAATTTGCAGCGAATCTCAAGCAACCTACGGTGACACTGCATCCTCGTGCCAGTAGCTCACAACGGTATATCGTGGGGACCTCTCCGGTAGTGCCCAAGCTTCTGATAAAGTTCCTGGACCATTTGAATTATATCTCTACTTCCTGGATTGAAACTCCTCGTAAAATCGGTGGCTTCGTCCGCATCCAAAGTCCTTGGCCACGAGTCAAATACTGGAGTAAGCTTTGTTCCTCTCTTAGCTGCAACTTACCCATTTGGATGAGTTCGAACAATTCTACCTCCAGAAGCTATACTCTTGCTTGCCTCAGACCTTTGGCTTCCGCATTTCGGCTCTCTCGTGCTATACATTTGGCGGACCGCCCTAAAGCTGCGTCTGCATCTTAGGTGGCTCTTACTTTGGCGTCATTCGCAGAAGTGGGCTATGGTACTTGTCGTGACCACCGACACTATCACAGACGAAACGGCTTTGACAAAGCGGGCTTCAGATAACTGCGAGGCTTTGCCGCAGATTCTATCTGCTCCCGTATCTGAAACGGTGCCACTCCAGATTCTTTCATCACATATGCTTCCGGCGGAGGACTCTGAAACGGAAGTTCTCAACGTCAATGAACTTGTCCGTTCGCACGTATCACAAGCCTTGGAAACCGTCGTCTTAGCGCCAACTACACATAACACTCTTATCTCT
The DNA here is from genome assembly GCA_900068915.1 of Megacollybia platyphylla. Lineage (NCBI taxonomy): Eukaryota > Fungi > Basidiomycota > Agaricomycetes > Agaricales > Porotheleaceae > Megacollybia > Megacollybia platyphylla. The sequence goes on along the minus strand of CEMS01903759.1, from coordinate 2,529 downwards.
CCCTCGGATCCTGTGCCTCCTCTTATACTGGAGAAGAGTATACCTTTGCATCTACATCTTCGTCGTCATTCGCGAAACTTGATCATCGCACATGGACCCATGGATGCCCACCCTGTCACAGAGACAACGTCGACGAAACAGGAAGTACCAGCCGGAAATCCATCTGAGTTTGACTCTGAACTGCCACCTCTGAGACCCACACGAAGAAGAACGCGTTCCTATTCGCGTCTCAGACGCCACCAACGTGAAGTTGTTGCTCATCTCACGCAGCCCGTGGAAAAACGAGACGCACATCCATTGTAACTTTAATGTACCGTAGCTTCGAAAGCCTATCTTATCTTATCTACGCGTTCGACTTTTCAAGTTAACGTCAACAAAACTGGCGCCCGTTCTGACTCAGGTTGAGCAATGACTGTCACTGCGTCCGATGTAAATGAGACGACGCCCCTTATTCATGAGTCTCAATCAAACGCGACTAAAAGCTTACGGACAGCGTATTGGGACGAACTGAAGACTTTGACGGGCTTTGCATTGCCAGTCATCGGGTTGGTGTTTCTTTCGCTGTTTTAATTGGCTGTTCAACCTTTGATTAATAGTGCGGGTCTAATGGAATTCAGCCTTCCGGTGATGTCTGTTCTCTCAATTGGGCATATTTCTACAACTGCGCTGGCTGGAAGTACATTAGGAACGATGACAGCTTCTGTCACTGGCCTTAGCCTTTTGGTGGGCTTTGCAAGTGCACTGGATACCGTACTTCCATCCGCGTGGACATCCAAGGACCCCACTCTTGTAGGAATATGGGCTCAGCGAATGGGTTCGTCGCTTAATTCTCGGATCGTATTAAAATTGAATGCAACGTGCAGGCTTTCTCTTGTTCGCCTCTGTTATTGTGCCGTCTACTTCTTTACTGTCGTCGTTTTGTTTCTGACAACCGGTTAGCCCATGATCATCTTATGGTGGAATGTAGAACCCATCTTGCTGTGGCTGAAACAAGACCTGGAGGTCGCTGCGTACGCAACCCTCTATATTCGATGGCTATCTCCCAGTTTACCCGGTACTTGCTAGTTACCTACATGCCTGCCCCCTCTGAACAGTCTTCCAAGCCTTTGCATTCAACCAGGTAGCTCGGTTTGTCTTTTATCTGCAACAATGACCGACATCTGAAGCACATTTATCTAGTCGTTACCTCCAAGCTCAAGGCGATTTGCTACATCTTTTATCCTCCAAGCCACTGACAGGATCACAGGTTTATTCTCAGTTCCAACGAGAATAATGATGGTAATTCTACCCATCAACGCTTTGGCCAACTACTTGCTAGGTTAGTACAACTTCTGTTAACCTAAGACGCTAATATACTCTTCAAGTATGGGGTCCGGACCCTATTCGGCTTGGTTTCATCGGGGCACCCCTTGCAACATCGATATCAAACAATTTAATAGCATTGCTGAACTTGTTGTATTTGATATTCTATTGTCCAAGGACTGCATGGCATCCGATTTCTCGTCGTAGCTTCAGCGGTTTGGCCATCCTCATCAAACTCGGAGTGGCTGGAATCGGTATGTAGTGCTTGTCGCTTTGATTGATAGTAAGTTTTCTGCAGCCGAGGTGTGTTCTGATTGGTGGGCATGGGAGTTGTCTGGATTGATTTCATCCCAGTCAGTAAACCTCAGAAGTAGCTAGTCTTTACTGATATCGGCCTAGGTTGGGTCCCGTCGCAATGGCGACGAACTCCATCATCTTGATATGCGCCGCTACTACATTTCAAGTACCATTTGCCATAGGCATCGCTGCTTCTGTTCGCATCGGTAACCTCCTTGGTGAAAAAAACGCCCAAGAGTGTGGTATTGTGAGCAACGTTGCTATTTTCATTGCGGTTGGGTTCTCTCTTGTCACAAGGTTAGCTTTAAAAGCCGTATTTTTTCCTACTTCTCATTTGAGGTAGCACGCTCTTCATTGTGTTCCGAGGGTCGCTCGGTTACCTGTTCAATGAAGACGAAGAGGTCATTGCTCTCCTCAAAAACATATTCCCATTGGTAGCCGCTTTCCAATTGTTTGACGGCGTGGCAGGTGTGACTGGGGGAGTGCTGAGAGCTCGAGGTATGCAGATAACGGCTGCTTTCTTGAATTTGAGGTAGGGGACAGTGCCATTTCTGTTGCAAAGCTTACCAGTACGTTAGTGCGT
>CEMS01903718.1:10364-33649 GCA_900068915.1 Megacollybia platyphylla | reverse complement strand
TCTTGGTAATTCGGAAGAAGTTTGGGATGCCGATCGGGTCTTGAAGGATGCAAAGTTTGTGCATTTCTCAGATTGGCCACATCCCAAGCCATGGATTGATCCACCGTCCCGATTGCCTGCTGATAGAGCTCCGAAATGTGTCCCCGGGGATTGTAGAGATCAAGAGATATGGCTATGGTTCTACGATGATTTTAAGGAAAGAATGCAGGTAGTGTCGTCTTGCTCGTCTTTTCGGCAAGTACTGAATCCTTCTTTTAGATGATTTGCACCGTGTAGAATACTGATAGATGTCCATCCTCGGACGGGCAATAAATCCATCGGTAAGCTGATAGCTTGTGTCCGCCCGACACTAAGTATCTTTCAAGACGAGACTATTCGACGGTGATGCTGACTCGTATTCGAGCTAGCCTGTATTGTTTATGTAATTCATCAAAGATGGGGTTGCATTGGCCGCTAGTGTCGTCCATCCTTTCATCCCTCCTAGATTAGAGAAGAAAACAGATGCGGAATAAATTATGTAATCTTACCGGATCAAATTCGGCAAGACGGACCTCCGAAAGACGACTCTCGCGGGCCGAATTGAGTGGCGACTGTTATATAGCGGTTATCGTTGGATAAAATCCTTAAGCTTGTTTGCAGCAACAGTGCAGCAACTGCCGTAGCTTGCTTCCCAGCTCCAAAAGTGTTTACTACACTCACATCGTAGAGCACGAAGTTGTCTTTCTCTGTGCGAAGCGTGGCACAAGCATCTCCATTGTCTTGTGCGTTGAGACTGTGGTACTAGTAACTAGTAACTTGATGGTCTTTGTATGTACCGGTGCAATCGATGAAGATTCTTCAGGAGTCTCACTAAGATGAAATGAATCGGTCGGAATGCTTCTGAAAAGAACAAGCCTTGTATAACCATAGCACCTCTGTAGTTAATGTTCACTTGTTCGTTGTCAGATCATGAATTATCAGGAAGGATGGTCTACCTGGGTGCATGAAGATGCTTTACTAATCTCAGACAGGAAAGCGCTAATGATGGGATCAGTACAACTCTCAAAGAATCGTGTTTTATACAGACCTGAATTTGCCAAACAATAATAGATCCAGCTGTCCGACTAGCAACAGAGCACAGACACACTAGGGTGGTCAGAGCAACAGCTCAGAGCAGCGTCTTGTAGCCCGACTATGTCTTTTATTACGGTCCGTACACAAGCATGCGCTTCATAACGGTGCGGGCTGCTCCGTTCTGAGTCGTTCAGGTGATCGCTGCACTGGAAAATTAGGGGCCGCTTGTCCATCCATTTCACTTTACCTGTTCACCGTATAGAATCTGAAGCAGAAGACGGCTTGGCTCAGGTGACCGTTACTGAAGTTCCGAAGTCCGACCGCTTGCCTAAATTTTTCATGCTCGGGACGCGCTTGTTCTGCCAGCGCGAACTTGCTTCATCTTTTCATTCATGGTCATGTTCAGCACAGGCGGCAACCTCCAAGTCTTCAAAACCATATAAACGAAAACGAACTCGCCAGGTGAAAGAACTTGCCCCGCCGGAGGAATTTCAGCGGGACCCAGTGCCTCATGGGATTATGAAGGAGCATGAAAAGGCCCAGGACGCTTCATCCCAAGCAAGATCGTTCCGTAGACGCTCTGAGGTCATATCTGAAAAAGACTGGCGATGGCGGAGCCGGAACAGAACTTCTGTCGGATGGGCTGCTGAACTGCAACAGCACACTGGAAATTGGGACTTGGTTAAGCCCAAATCTAAAGGCGAGACTGGCAGACATACACCAAGGTAGCTGTTCGCTTTATATCTGAACTTATATTTATATGCAATAGAGCTACCACGTTAGGCTCTAGCTCGAGGCGACTTTCTGCTAGGTAAGACATACATCCATGCTGGTCTCGATTAATCCTACCCAAGGGGCTATTTAACCTCCGTACTGGGTCAAAGAGCATTCTCGTCGACACAGTCGCCGTGGCATGCTGCTGCTAGAAAGGTAGCAAGTGTAGTCCGTCCTTTCAACTTTAGCTCTGATCCTCTCGAGGAAGGGCCCAGGACAATCCCCATATCCGCTATGCGAGCACTGAGAGATAGATCCAGGGAACAGAGAGAGACGTTGAGAGGCCTTCCGCATAAAAAACCGTTTGTCAAACCTCTAGGACGTACGGACAGAGGAAAAGTGGCCTTTTCATCCCCGAAAAAATCCTCAGCACCTCCGCGAACGCCAGAGAGCAAATCTTTCCCAGGATTTGGCTTTCTTAATTCTGAACCTTTGCTGCCATCCCCTTCGACTGCCTTGACAAATCAAGGAGACAATACTCCCCATATCGTGAAGAAATTCTCCAGTCCACCCTTGATTCCACCATTACTCTCTTGTCTCACGGATCTTCTGGGTCCAAGCGCGAGGCCAACAGAAATTCAGAGTCTGGCAATGGGTGCCATGCTTAAAAATGACGACAAAGCCCGAGCTGGTCCCAAGGAATATCTCCTTGCATCGGAGACAGGCTCGGGGAAAAGCATTGCATATCTCTTACCTGTCCTCCAAAATCTCAAGCTTTCTGAAACAACGGAAAGATCAATCATTCACAACAAATTTCCTCTTAACCCCCGTGCTCTCTTCCTAACTCCAACCCACGAACTCGCACGCCAAACCAGCGGGTTTGCAAAAGCCCTCGTGCATGCTGATGGTGCAAGGCTACGGGTCTTGTGCATCAGCTCTTCTAAATCTGTCCTCGGTTCACTCAGGAATAAGGGTCGAGGCGTCCCGGCACCCGGAGATGGAATGACTCCTTCGCAAATGAAAGCAGCAGTGGCGAGTTCATCAACCATCGGTTCTTCAGGAGAGTTTGTTATTAACCCCGAGGACATGCAAAGAGGTTATGTAGAGAGCTTGGGGAAAGCTACGGATCAACATCCTGTCGATGTTGTAGTCGGGACTCCAATGAAGATGATGGAATTGGTGAGAGGTAGAGGATGGGACAGGTTGAAGGACAACTCGGTCGACAAGGATCATCGGCGAGGACGTAATGTCCCACTTACTAGGGACGAAAAAGAGAAATTTGGCAACAAGTATATGGGTCTCCAGGACGTAGAGTGGGTCGTGGTCGACGAGGCTGATGTCTTGTTTGGTACGTTCTTAATCTTCATGTTCACCCTGCTGACTTGTATCGCAGATCCAGATTTCCAGCAAGTCACTCGCATGCTACTTGCAGACATCAGTCGAGCGAGAGGGGTCGACATTGAAGTAGGAGAATTGTATGATCCCAAGACCACACCTACTCAACAAACGATATACCCCTTCTCTCTCGTACTCTCCAGTGCTACTTTGCCACCCTACCTCTCATCTTATCTCTCCGCATTGCATCCAAATATGACCTACCTCATCTCAAAAGGCGTCCACCATTTCCCTCGTGGATTAGATGTCGAGTATGCTTCTTGGCGTCGTGGCGGTGGCGTTGGAGGCAAGATGGCAGATGTCGAACGACGCATTAGAGAAGTATGGAAGGAAGATTCCATACTTCATCTTGCCAATACAAGAGAAGGACGGACTAAACCTACCGAACAGGAAGAATTGTCCAAGGTCTTGATTTTCGTGAATAAATCCACCGCTGTGGATTCACTCTCGGAATATCTCTCTTCGAAAGAGATCAAGAATGTTGCACTGACTAGTACGAGCGAGGAGAGGACTAGAGGCATGGGGAGTAATAGGAACAAACATTTGGAGGGATTTTTAAAGCCGTTGCCCAAGCCTTCCTCTTCTGTAGACGAAGGGAGCGAAATACCTTCTAATCTTTCGCAAGCGCCGAAACCTGCTGTTCGATCATTAACACCTCTTTCAGAGTTGTCGGAACGTCATACACCAGAGAGAGAGGACAAGGAAACTCCACGGGTGCTTATCACTACGTCTTTGCTCTCCCGCGGCCTTGATTTTTCACCAGCAATCAAGCATGTGTTCATTGTGGACGAACCAAAAAACTTGGTCGACTTTCTAGTAAGATTGTTGCTTTCCCTGTTCTGATTTTGTTTGTTAATGCCTTTTGTGACAGCACCGTGCAGGTCGTGCAGCACGAGCGGGGCACAAAGGCAAGGTTGTCATCTTTGGCGATTTCGGCGACAAGAATAGTGGACTCAGTCGAGGCTTATTAGATGCTGAAGGGAAAGGACGGAAAGAGAGTGAGAGAGCGAAGGAGATTAGACGAAGAATCAAAGAACTGAGGTAGACGGAGGCTTCGTGGATGGGAAAAAAGTACCACTCAATTTATCTGCATATTTGGATTAGGTTGATTTTGCATTTAATGTATTGTAGTACAAACTACTCTGGCGAGCTTTGTGGCATGCAGGAAAGAGAGATCAACTACTTATGGTTCAAGATGCAACAAAAAAGTGTCTTCTCCCAGACTACTTGAGGAAATACCCGCAAAAGAGTGTACACCCCCAAGTAGATCCAATCGTCGTCCAGAATTATGTATCTTTGATTTCGAAGAGCTGGTCTTGCCAAGATCCGTTTGAAGGGTCTCCCACAATGCGGTGAGCACGTCACCGATTGTGGCGAACCCAGTTGAAGGCTGGATTACAATTGGCCAAGGAATGGAAGGAACGATTATCGCCAAAGAAGGCAATGACGGGAATGTAGCTGCAACGGAAAACACGCCTTGATAAGGCTCGGATGGCCGACGGGAAAGATCGAAACGTAGGGAGGTTCCTACTGCCAGGAGTGGGTGGATCTGAATGTCGCAGAACGGGTGATCTACTTGAGGCGGCAAGGGCACGTTATATTCATTCACTCCGTTGAGCTCATGATACAAGGGTTGAGCTTTCGAGAGCGAACTAGTACTCTGTAAAGGTTCCCGGCCATGGGCTGTTCCGGGTCCAATATTGGCATAGGTCCCGGGTTGAGCTAGCGTTAGATCTGTGGGGTACGATGGATCGAATGTCCATGCACTATGGATTTGGTTCGATGCAAGTGCTGTGGAGGGATACATGGGCGATAGTGAGAGGAGAAATCTGCCACTTTAGTGAGCAGCTGGCAACGCCTCAGAAATTGGGTGCCCACCTCTGCTGTTATATACGAGATTTAAAATGGGGAACTGTGTGGCAATGCAGTGGAATTTAGAGAGCAGTTGTGGGCCATCGTCTAAGGCGTGGCATTTTAAATTCAGAGGGTCAAAGCTGTCTGCTGGCACGTGTTCACGCCTGGACCGTCGCTTTGCTCAAGTAGATGCTTTGCTTGTGCTGAGTTGTGCGACATCTGTCATGTTCGCACTCGCCATTCCCTTCTCGGTCGCTAAATTTTGTTTGGAGGACGGAATGGTCGTCGAAGTTGAGTTACTTACAAAGATAGACAAATAAAACTATATTTATCTTGCCATCTTTGGTTAGGACGGCCTTTTTAAGATACTTGTACAGCAAAGTAAACAACAGTCTATCGGCTTACAGCCTTCTTCTGCAAGCTGTAATCGAACTCCTCAAGACCAATCGCAAGCGCGTACGTGACTGGTCGCGACTGTGACTGTGACAGTCCATATTAGGCAGTGCAGGTATTGGGACTCCGCAGTAAACGTTGGTATAGACTTGTAACGTATTAGACTTTGTCTCACTAATACCGAGTCGACCACAAAGTACTCAACACCGAGTAGCTCTAAGCTTACTGTTCAGGTACAATCGCCTGAACAAGTCTGTGATGACATAAAGCACGCGTCAGCCGGCCATCCTTGCCGTATTCACACTTGAGCTTGTACTTGCAGTATGGGTCCCGAAATTCCTGTATGCATCCATATGTGCACAAATCTCAGTCTGAAACTTACTCTAGCTGAAAAAGCGCCGATTGCGAGGTGCCTGTGATATTTGTCGCGAAAAGAAGATAAAATGTAAGCCTTGTCGTACTTCCAAACCTCCTGAGACCATGAATTCCAAGGCGACAGTGCCACAATGCCTGGAAACATTTGCTCCAACTGCGTGGCTTTTGGTTCTACTTGCACCCATAATTCCAGCAAAGGAAAGGTATGTGAATACACGATTTCGCAACACATAACTTAGTATCGAGATGCAGAACAAAAAGTCATCAACGTATGTGCTCAAACATCGCAACAACTTAGATTTATGAAGACGCACAGAGCTACCGATGAGCCGCCCACAGCCCCTCTGTCTGAGCAGGTAGTCTACTCTCTCCGGCCTCATCTAGTATCTAACAGATATCAGAGCATGTCTCATGGTCTTTTCGACGATTACGCCGTGACGCGCTCTAAAGTTGCTGCAATCTTGTCCGCGAGTGACGTGTATCCTCTCCCAGACACCAAGGTCGCCGTTCGGCAAACCCTTGTTGAGCTTGCAAGATATATCCATGCATTGGAACTGACATTGACCTCACAACTTCTTGCGTTTGCGGACAACAACAACAGCTCGAGTGCATCGACACCTCCAGGTTCACAGATATCCGTTCCTAACGATATCGTCTTTGAAGAAGCCGACGAGGATACAGTCCTGGAGGATCATATGAAGATTTTGAGTTTAAAGCAGAGCCGCTCTAGCTTCTTCGGGAAATCTAGCAACATCTCGATGATAAAGGCCGTTATGGACACCCACAGGCGTACCTTTGGAGAATATGGCCCTCTTGCACTCGAAGCTGAAGAATACAAGATCGATCCACCGAAAACACTGGACAAGAAGCATCCCTCCGATTTGCCAGTTAGATTCAAAGTTTCATTTCAATTTCTTCATACTAAATTCTTCCAGACTAAATGGTTTGCCGTTCTCGAGGGCACCCAACCCTTCGTATTCCCAGCGGACGACCTAATGCATGATCTGATCGAACTGTACTTTGAACACTGCAACCCTTTCTTCCCCATTTTCCATAGACCTACCTTCGACAAGCTCATAGCCGACGGTGTTTACCTGCAAAATAGACCGTTTGGTGCAGTCCTTCTCAGTGTCTGTGCCCTTGCGTCCCGTTACTCCGATGACCCGCGAGTTTTTGGCGAAGATAAACAAGCGGACACTGGTTTGCAGTGGTTCTCGCAAGTACAGCCTTTCATTGCACCGTTCATGGTCTACCCCAGTCTCTACGTGATCCAACTTTACTGTGTAAGCCATTTCCTTGGCAAAGTGAATCCGTTCATTCTTTTGAAGGTCTGTACCCTCTATCTACAGGGTGCATCTACTCCGGGAGCGTGTTGGTTGATGTGCGGCATCGCGATGCGGTTGGTCCTAGAAATTGGAATGTGAGTACGCCCTGTGTATTCTGGACCATAGATATACCAACATATTCAGACACCGCAAATCCCGCGATGAAGTTAAACGTACTGTTGAGAGTGAACTATTGAAGAGAGCATTTTGGGGCAAGTATCCGCTATACGTTTGTTGTGGCTATTAACACATAGACAGCCATCATTGCAGTGGACACCTTTGTATCCGCATGTCTTGGTAGACCGAGGTCAATCAGTCCTGACGAGTGAGAGTAATGATACACCTCTCGCTCTAGTCTGATCATCTTGACTGTAGCTATGACCAAGACCTTCCTGCAGAATGCGATGATGAATATTGGGAAACAGAAAATCCCGACGATGCATTCAAACAGCCTCCAGGAGAGCCCTCCAAGCTTTCGTACTACCTGTCGTTCCTCAAGCTATTGGATGTTGTTGCCGTTGCACAACGTACCATTGTAAGTCCAATTGACGCTCTGCATCTATTTCAAAAACCGTCCCGTATACGTAGTATACCGTCAGGAAGTCTGACATATTTAACAATCAGCAATCTGATCATCAAGTCATCCTTCAGATTGATTCTGCATTGAATGGATGGATGGACAGCGTCGCGGAGCATAGTGTGTTGATTACATGTTCAACGCATTGTCCCCCTTTGGCTTACTAAGTTCTAGTTCGCTGGGATCCGCACAGGAAAAACCAGCTCTTCTTCGACCAATCCGCTGTCCTTTACGCCACATATTGTTACGTGCAGATTTTGGTGCACAAACCTTTCATACCAGCAGGCAAGCCACAACGTTCAAATATGACTTTCCCTTCTATAGCAATTTGTACCAACGCCGCGAGATCCTGTGCGCATGTCATGGATCTACAATGTAAGTCATCTCCCGCAGCATCAATCATTCCCTTGCTTACACACGACAGCTCGTCGCGGTTTTGTCCCGTTGCCTCATGTCCAGGTCCACAGCTTTCACAACTGTATTGCGATGATATTGACAGAAAACAGATGGCTCTATTGAGCTCAGCTGTGATCCTCATGCTGAACCAATGGAATGGTAGACGGATAGGCGTGCCAATCAATCCCAATAAGGAGTACAGTGACGTTTACAAATGTCTTGAGCTCCTAAATCAGTATCAAACAAGGTAAAACACGAAAAGTGATATTTACCGTTGACTAATCATCGGGATGTAGATGGAGAGTCGCTGGTCGTAGCGCCGAGTTGTTGCAACAGCTCTTGAAAATTGGAGATGTTCAGTTCTTTGGCTCAAATGCTGACAGCCGCAAACATGCACGACAAGAAGATGATGAGCAAACAATGGATATGCGCGAGCCAAAGAAAACAGCTTCACCTTTATCGAACGCAGAGAGGCTCCCTACTCCCGATCTTGAGCGCATCTTCAATCTACCGTTCTATACTGACGAGCTTAGTCGGTTACCCATTCATGGCAATTTCGACTTTAGCCAAGACTCGTGGCATCACAATCCCTTGCAGAATAGTCTGCCCGTCCCCAATGAATATACTTTTCATGGAACTTCCGACATGCCAGCAAGTAGGATGCCATAAGGTTGCACCAGCTTGTCGAACTGACATGTCACTAGATTATCCAAACAATGATCAAAGTGTATATCCCGATATCTGGGACGCGAGGACCATGGGACTATGGTCGAAAGCTCCTCATGGATACGAGTATGTCGCTGTCGCTCTTGGTGAATGTAGAACCTGACAGTTGATAGTTGGAATACTTGGGCTAGTTACCTTTCCAGTGTGGAACAGTCCATCCAGGCAGAAGCCAGAGATTCCCCCTGATGATCTGCAAGCTGAACGCACATCATTGTCGGCTTTGCATGACAAAGGGCAGGCGCGGGAGAGAGGAGAAGAAAACGTCGATACAACATCCAAATTTTGTACAAAGCTATGTAAACGTCATATGGAGAATACCTGTATTAGAAAGTTAAAAACGGGTCTTTGGCACACTGCTAAGACAGACCATGAATGAACCCATCTATCATAGAGCTTCCGCGGCTGAGATATAGAGCACTTGATATGTGCAATTAGAACTCAATACGGTGCATATCGAAGAACGACCCACCGTTGTTTCCTCGAATAAAAGCGTCTCCATAACGATTTGTAACGCGTCCATTGACATGTTCTTCAGTATTTTCCATGGCAATATTCATATACCCATCGAGACACGACAGAACACCTCAATCTTTGTTCAATGAAGGCCAATTTCAAGTGAGTATTAGATCGCAAACCTCGATAGTCGACGCCAGAAGTCAGCCTGACAATGACCCGCTTGCCAACGACACCTTTAAGAAAGTCTGTGGGTGATCCTGCATGTGAACTTGGTAGTGGTGGTGGGGTTTGGTCCGGAGGTGGGGTTCCTTCTTCGCTCATTGCAGAACAGAATTTTGTCACGCAGAGTAACACCGTGACTGCCACGCCAAGATCTTTAAATACATCTGTTTACATAAAGCATGGTCGTGAACTGAAAACGTCCTTCAGGGCGACAGTTCAATCGCCCACGACTACACAGGACACCATTTGTATCAAGATAAGATACGATTCATTTAGCCACCAACTCACTTGGCAGAATCAGATAAATGCCCGCCATTGACCGTCAAAATCGTACAGGTGTTCCATTATCCTCCCATCGGTAAGATCCATACACCTATCAGGATGGGACATCCATACTATATGATCATCGTAGAGTGAGAAAGAACCTGGCTACCACTGCAGCCAGTACGCGCCATTGTTGATTAGCGTTCCCATCCGGCGTACACGTCCAGACTTGAGGTAATCATCCCATTCGTATGTTGTTTTGAGATAAGAACCTCGGAAATGCCGCCTTTGAGGATAACCGTGTCTGCAGTCGCCGTCCAAAAGGAAACGGTTCGAATGAACAGCAAGTCATCTCGACAATCTCGCCTCGCCTATAATTGCACAGCTCGTCTTCATCAGCCACCATGGTGACACTTTCCTGGCTTAGCGGTAGAAGTTTTAATAAGATAGTAACCGACTCGGGCATGGTTGTGTTGCACGCTGCGTTGCTGTCGGAGAGACGTATTGGGATAAGTGGGCTACTTGTCATGGTCAGAAACGAATACCATCAAGGTGAAAATCGTACATAGAAGCAATAGGTCTCAGAACTGCCCCCCAGTAATCTGTATACAAATACGAATGTCAGCTCAAATTGTCGACGCAAGGGAAAAGCCGCATTCGCACTGATACCACGAGCCGAGAGCTACGGTATCGACAAGGTCATAGTTAAGGCCTCCGGAAACCAGCTGAGTCTGACAGCCATCAAGAGTTGGCTGTCAGGGATCAGCACATACGATTTGAAGGAGTAGAAACAGCGTGAAGAGGGCGGGCATGATAGGCATTGACCTTGGCAGTCTTCCCTCTTAAATAAGGCTGGCTTGGACTGACAGCGTCATGCCCCTCGATCTCTATCAGAATAAAGTGATTTGTCGCCGCTCCTGTTGTGCATAGAACGCGTGAATGCAACGAATAGCTCTTGGACGCGGTTCCGGGGCACATTATATCGTATTATACACTGAAGTACAGGCAATAGATAAATTCTAGGCCAAAACATCAACTGAGACCAGAGAAAGGACGTGACACACCTTACGTTTATGCAATAACACTCAACGTTTCTGAGCCTCCACTTGCATCGGTTCACGAGGATTAGGCTGTCTAGATTGCGCTTGTAACAAAGGTTCACGTTCCACTTCGCCAGCATGATGATCCCTCCTGCAACACTTGCACTGGCACTTGCACAAGTTTTCAGTGCAAGCGTGACCTGCAGAGCCTGGTAGAAACTCAGCCATATAAGAACACGACAAACTCACGAATAGAAACATAATCCAGACAAATGCCAGCACAGACATCCATGCAGGCGGCAAATGCGAGTCCACAGGCCTCGTCAGTCATGGCTAGGAAAGGACAGAATTCAAACTCCGCTCACTGTCCTCTCGAGTCTCTGTTAGATGCTGGATTCCATTGCATTTTATTTCTGCGGTAACTAGAAGTCACCGGTGTCCGACTACCGAGGTGGCAGAGGCAAAGCTGTAACAACTTGACGCGCGCTAGGCCATGAAATGCCTCAAACGTCCGAGTCAGTTCGTTTCAATTTGTTTCCAAGTGCTTGTCATCAAAAGCTTCAATGACCGGTTGCATATTGACAAATGACCGACGCTATGCCATCGCCGAGCGTTCACTGCCTTGCTGGCTCAGCTACTGGCAATCAGGCGCTACAGCCTTTCCGTAAAACAGGAGAAGTTGCCGTACTTGCCCCTGATATTCTCTGTTAAGAACTTCACATCAAGACGATCCCCCATTGTGATACTGAAACTGGAACTTCCTCTCAAATGACTCCTACAAAGTCAGGGCAAGAAAAGCACAGACACTGCAATACCATCCATACTGCGACGGCCGCACTTTGTTTCAGCCAGCTGCGGGTACTGGGACTCCCAACATGATGTATAAAGCACATCAAAGATGCTCGTTCCATGCGGCATGGCGGCGTACTTCTGCAATGTATGCGACAATACACAATTCACGTCACTCCAAAATCAAGCAACACCGCAATAATGCTTGTTCTACCAAAACGCACCATACGCACTGTTTTAGTAGTCTACAAATGACACGGCGTCCCGCCATGGAACTGATAAAAACTCGCTGCTGCTACAGTTTCTTCATCTTTTATTTTCCCAATGTCTCAACATTCGCGACCTATCGCCGTTCCCTCTGCTCCATTCCGGAAGATAAGAGACAGAGTATCCTTGGCGTGTCGGCAGTGTCGACAACGTAAGGTCAAGTGCGAGACAAACGAGGACCCACCGAGGACGCCATGCAAACGATGCGTCAAGAAGAACTTGACTTGGTTAGGATTTCAACCTGTTGTTCGTTCTCCTGATTTATTTCAGCGAATATGTCTATGCTTCTGATGATCCCGACGTCCGTAGAGGTCAAGAACCATTCGAGGAGCCATCAGCGAGCTCAACTATGCAAACACGGACCGTCCAATCCAGTGCCTTGCCCTCTCAGTTTTCTCAGGGGCATTTACTCGCTAGGGACGTATATGGAAGAGTCCAGTATCCGCCACTAGATTCTGGAACTCGCCATACGTACTCTGCACCTTCTGTACCCATACCTGAACAATACATGACTGAGCGACAGCAACAGTATTATAACTACTCTGCTCCTCAACCCACGACCAATTTTTCTATTCCTTCCACTCAGTCTCAATCCCAGTATAGTATACAACATCACAACTCGCAGACTGGGCAGTCCTATTCCAACCGTTCATTCGCGTATCCTTCGGGCCCACCTGCGACTGGGGAGCAAGCTTACTACTGGTCGCATCAAGGAACAACGCATCCAGACAACCACTATCAAAGGCAAGTAAGAGTACCAGCAACCATCACGAGTCTAACCTCAACACAGCACGAATTGCATATGCTTACAAACACCATGTATTTGCAATCAGACTTACTATTCAACCCATTAACGGCTCCAATGATTTTAATGACTTAACGAGGTATCAGGTTCATAATGGCGGTTTACAAAACGATGATTTAGTACCATTACAGAGGCACCCCTGCCCTGCCATCCCTTCTTCGCATCTATACCAGAATGCCAGCTTCTTGGCTATATAGACATTAATTTAATATTTATTATAAACATAACATACCTTCATTTGCCACTTCCGTATTTCTATAACCCTCTGCTACTCGCAGATCGTATGGACAAATAGTTTTGATTCCATCAACTTCACAGTTTTGTGTCGTACTCAGTAGCAGACGAACGTGATAGCTGCCTTGTCTAGTTGAAGGCTGTGTAAAGACATGAGCATCAGCAACACCAGTCGTGCTGAAAGCTAACCAATAATAGAGCGGGAGTAGGGACGAATGTCGGGGGCGCTTCTTCGGAGCCTTTAGGAACAGATGGGATATGCGCAAAGACAACCAGCTGTGAGGAAATTTGCCTCCATCTTCCATCAGATTTTCAACAAAGGGACGACGAACATTTGTTCTCTGCCTTGGTGGCAGCTCTTCTTTCAACGGAGCCTCAATCTCCCCACATGAAGGGATAAACGTCTTCTCTTTCACTTGTCCGGTGCTCGGGTCAACATAGCCTACAATATAACATCGTTGAGTAGAGTTCTACGGCGACGCGTCAGGCAAGTTCAGAAACAGTTCGAGCACTCACATCCAATGGTATTAGTATGGCACGCGACACTTGACCATGAAGCCAAGGAGTAAAGGTGCTTTTGCCTTTGATAAACTTGCGAATTCGGACGGTGTCTCCAATCTGATGTCGAGCATGTTAGAATGGAGGTCCAGACAACAAAAAGGATGACCTCGTAGTGATGGCTTTTGCTACTGTTGGCGAGACGCGTCTTGAATGGGGATTGGCTTTGTAGCATTGGCTGGACACCTTTCGGTGGAGGTTGGTGGCGCGGGGATAGACACGCTCTCCATTTTTTGTGGCCGCGGTGTGTAGCTTTTGGCTCGGGAATCTCTTTCAAGTTCGTAGCATTGACCAGATCTTTCAAGACGGTGGTGACCGCGCCTGTCTCAAAGGGTTCATCGAGAGAGTGGCGAGAATAGGTGATGGGAGTGTAATAGCTGTCTGCTTGTTGCATACTGGAGCACATAGAGGAGTAATAGAGGAGAGAAAGAAGACAAAGGATGCCGAGTTTATATATGTTGCTGTGAAAGCTTTGACGCGTGGGCCAACAGAAGACCGTCTCGTGGCTGGTGGTCCATTAATGGTATTTTTGAAACTTGCGAGAAAAAAGACCGCCTATGTAGTGGCAAAGGACACACAGAGACGCCAAAGCAGGACCAAGGCAGGAGCAATTCAAGACACAGACCAGTCTGGCCAGAATGAGGCCCGACCCACAGCAAACAAAACAACCGCGAGGAGTCCTGGAGCCTTCAAGTTATCTACATTGAGCTAGTAGCTCCGATAAAAGGAGGTTTCACAGATAAATCGCCCATTACAAGGTTCATGATAGGAAGTGTAGTGTTATATTTCACATGACCACACTACAACAGTACACATGATACATAGAAGCTAAATACTAACAAGGAAAGAAAGCTCTGCTACTAGACAAGCTCAACTTAGGGAGCAGGAACGACTTCGCCCTTCTTCAATGGCTTCATCGCGGTTGTCAGACTCTTATGAATAAACGGTAACACACCGCCACCAGCAATGGTGGCTCGCACAAGTGTATCAAGCTCTTCGTCTCCACGTATTGCTAGTTGCAAGTGACGAGGTGTGATTCTTTTTACGCGTAGATCTTTAGACGCATTACCTACGGTGGAGATGAGCCATGCAAAGTTGCTGATGAACTAACACACCAGCAAGCTCAAGAACCTCAGCAGTCAGGTACTCCAAAATGGCGGACGTGTACACCGCTGCCTTGGCACCGATGCGAACATTGTGTTGGGTGCGTTGCTTTAGATAACGATGGATACGACCGACAGGAAACTGCGAAGCATGAGCATAGGAGAGCGCGGAAATAGCAACGACGACTTGCCTGAAGTCCGGCTTTCTGACTTCGCGTCTGGATGGACCGAGTACCCTGGCCTGGAGCAGAAGCGCTACCTCCAGACAACTTGGATTTTCCTCCCGACTTGGCTCCTCCTACTCCTGGTGCCATTTCCCAAATTTACTGGATCAGCTGTGATAACGTGCAGCCTAGCGTAAGGAACTAGGAAAGTGTTTAGTCTGAATTCCTGGTGGCACAATGCAGACGACTGCGCCCGCAAAAGCACTGGTTCAAAATAAGAAAATTGCTGACCTGGTCCGAGGGGAAAGTAGGAAATGGTCTATTCATTTTCATGAATACGAGTAAGATACCGTCAGTTTATATGCAGTAAAATGCGACTTACACGTACGAAAACGCGAAAGTGGTGATGGTCCGGAAAAAGCAGGTTATTTGCTCGTGTGTGTCTCGATCAACGACGTCACATGTCAAGTACTCTTTCACGATCCTGCCACTGCCCAAATGCTAAACCTACTCCACAGCAGGATCTGAAACATACCGACGGTGACGGACCACTCGGCGTACATGCATGTATATCACGACCAGTGAATCATACTAAATACAGCCTTTCATTGCCTCAAGCCGTATGTACTCATCTCTCGTCTCCTACTGTTTATGCGATCAATGGTATCCACCTCCAAATAACCCTGCCAAATTCCGTGTTCACGAAGGAAACGTGTTAATAGACGACCGTGATTTTCCCTCTGCGCATTTCCTCCCTGCTGGAGAGATTATCGGTTGCGTGCGCGCCTCTTTTCGGCTCAAACCAAAAAGTTTCAAGTACGACACTGAATTAAGTCTGTCCTTCGCGACTATCGCGGAACAGACATTGGTTTGCAGCTGATGCACTCTCTCGCGTGCAAAGGGATGGAAATCATTGGATGCGTTTGCCAAGTTTCGATATTTCAACGATGGTGACAAGGAAGCTGGTGTCCATGGGTGTAAAGACTCGGAACAGCAGAAGGTGTAGACCCAAATTGTGACAGAAAACTGTCGGGGATGGGGGGATGGGTATGAATTGAATACAGTGTTTTCACATTGAAAATAGCATCTGGGTTAGAAGCCAAGCAGACATCTGTGAGTCTTGAAAGCTTGACCGGCTGTTCCTATCAAAATGATCAATTGGTACTGTGAACAAGAATGGAACACCGACACCTGAAAACCGAGATGCCCACTGGAGCTAGGTGGCGTGGGTACCGGCAACGTTCGGGCACTTGGTACGTGAACCCCAGAGATCCCGAGTGGCCCGAGTGCCGTGTCGATTACGTATCATCCCGACAGCCGAGAGGTGATCGGGATGTTCGATGCCAAAGAACCAGTGTTGATCTGAGGATGACAACCCGAAGCCCAAACTCGACACCCTGGATCGTGAAATGATAAGAAACCCTGTAGGATATAACTCACCAGGGGTGAACAGGGGTGAACGCGCCTGACAACAAGGGTCAAAGCTCTTGTCGATTTGGAGAAAGGCATTCAAAGTCAACACCGCCGGGCGGCACAGGAAACAAGGAAAAAATATGCTGCACCGTGACGCATGAAGGGAATACATGTCCAAGGTAAGCCTGTGCAATCCGAAATGTGAATCACCATCTGCAGGCCTGTCGAGTAACTATCCTTCGAGCAAAACACTAATCATTAGAAGAAAAGTTAAAGGCCGGTATCATGGAGTCATTAATTATGAGTAAAAAACCGTCCGCGTTACTGCAACTAGAGTCAGCAAACAGATATGATTTGTGTTGACTTATACGATGTTACTGCGTCGTATTTGTGCACGTCTCTCCTGAAAAAGCCTTGCTTGCGACCACAGCGAACTTTCAGGATCGCAGAATTCGATTCCTTTCCAGGAGTTGGATATACAAACAATAGAATCCTTTACCGATCCCTCGTCGCGGACAAGCAAAGCATCGTTCCATGTTGCAATCACAATTCGAGGGTCACATTGTCGAATAATCCAATCCGCATCGATGGCTGCGTTGTCTAATACTAGGTCGCAGAAGACTATGGCTATTTGGATCGATTCGGGTAGATTGGCAGCTATCTCGAGACTGAGAAAGGAACAGATATGATTCTCTAGTATTGCGGGTCTGTGTATAACCAAGAATTTCAGCTTGACGAGTGCTCTGAGCACATGCCACGAACCGAGTCCATACGCATGCTGGAGCTCGAGGTAGGTGAGGGACTGATATAGTGGCTTTGAAAAGTTGGGAATGTTGGTGTCGCTTTCCAGTAAACGCAGTGGGACTGAAATTCCGAGCAGATTGGGATTGAGTACTGAATGAAAGGCTGGGATAATTTCCGAAACGAAAGACTCTGATCGTGGCGATGTTCCATTGTACGTGCACAGAACTCGAGGGCCCACTGCTAGACTGGTTAGAAAGCGACAGGCGGAGACAAGTCCCATGAGTTCCTCGAGGGCCAAAAATTCTGGAACTTTGCGGTCCAGGCGGTAAAGCACAGAAAGTTGTCTGACATGGGCTGCAAGTTTCGGGTTGTCCTTTACAACCTTCCAGAATGCCCTGAGCCTTCGTGAGTTGGCTAGGATGATCGTTCGGTACAGTACAGGTTCAATCCTGGCATCGTTAGGCCGGTATCAACATCGCAAGCTATGGATATACCATTGTCGAACATGTTGAGCTACGAGAAGCAGCTCAAAACCAGAACTCGGTTCGTGTCTGGCCAAGATCTCGAAAATAAAACGTTCAATGTCATCTGGCAATGTCGGAAACGACATTTCCGTGATCACGAGATCAAAACTCTTGCAAGGTACACAATATACATACGAACACCCGTGTTACAGCAATGTATTTGTCAACTCTTCACAACCCTCCGCCCCCTAGAATATATTCAATAGCAGAATGCACATTGCCACCTGTTGCAAGCAACGCGCGTACATTTTGGGACGCATTGGTGAACCCCATGTCGTTCAATTGCTATTCATTTGATCAGAAAGAGGTGGGTGTTGGAATAAGACTTGCCTGTAGTTGAACTTGGAATCGCTCCTCAGGAGATCTCGTGTCCGCAGGTGTAGTGGGAGCGCCTCCAAACCCGCCGCCGCCAAGCGGGCCCATCCCAAGGAACTGCTGCATAAGAGCAGGATCCATTCCAAACGGATTGAAAGGATTGGGTTGTGCAGCTCCTCCAGCTGCGGTCCCAGAGCCAGCAGTTCCCAAGGCGGGTGTAGAACCCGGGTTTTGTGTAGAAGGGGTTGAGCCCGGTACGCCCGGGGCCGGAAAACTTGGCGTGCCTCCTCCAAGACCACCAAGGGGACTACCAGCACCTTGGAACACTGACGCCAATCGGAGCATTTGCTGAAGACGCTGCGGATCAGACCTACATTCTCGATTAAAATAATAAGCAATACACAAAAATAAACGCACATCATTTGCCTAAATTGCTCGCTTTGGAAGGCCTCCCGAACCTGGGGACCCATAGCAGCCAATTGTGGATTTGAAGCAATAATCTGGTCCATGACAGCTGGGTTGGACATCAGAGTACTCATTTGTTGAAGAAATTCAGGCGAATTCATCATGGTTTGGACCTAAAGTCGATTCCATTCATTGTAACCAACTCGAAGAAACATGGACACGTACCATGTTGGGATCGTTAGCATTTAAGCCCATGTCCGCGAATGGATTCAGCCCAGCCATAGCGCCGAATCCAAGATGGCTATTGAGCGTTGTAAGAGGGTCATGAGGATTCTGACCGGTCTGCATATTAGGTAGTGGTTGTGGAGCCGCAGGTTGTGACGATGAGGCACCCGACCGAGCAGCGCCTTTGACCATATGAATTGTATGAGAAGACTTTATCTTGTATACGGATAACAGATCTTCATCCTAGAGAACAGCAGTTTGCACAATGGCGGGATTCGGGTTTCAATTTACCTTGAGGACTCTACCTGGTACAGCTCAGTCAGATGCTGTACAGACCATCAAATACAGTACTTGCCTGAATAAATAAGCCTCTGTCGTTCCGCTTCAACATCAGACTTGGCAGCAATCGCCTGCTTGAGTTCCTGCACAGTTTTATCGGTGCTTATCGTGATTTGTAGTTTCAATTCACTCGGGCCTGTTTCACACTTCAATGGAACGTTAACATTCGATGCAGAAGGCATACCCTTCACGTTGATCTGTATTTCAGATGCCTGGGTTTCGTCGGACATGTTCTGAGCGTCGTGGAGAACGATGACCAAGTGGTGACTGGATGACTTCGAAATTGATCCAAATCGCTTACCTCGTGCCACTTTCCCTTTCGGGAACCTTCCTGATCCTTCTGCCCAATTCGTATATCGCAACGTTGTTTTTTTTGGGCTGCTCAGCAAAGTGTCGGCGCCTGAACTTGTGCTTCTGAATCTGGATCCTTCTGTCAATTCAAACCAAGACGCTGGTGGACCATGATGCATGACGGCTTGATCTCTGAAATTGGAATGCACCTACGTTAGCAATTACTGCGCATGCTCTGTACATGGCTGTGGACTTTGGTAGGATGGAACTCTGCAGAGACCAAGATTCTACCAAAGAGGGACAGATACCTGAGTCTGGTATTAATAGCAAGCTTCGAATGAGCAACATGATACCGACCACTCCGAGTCTGAAGATACACAGGAAGCAATGTTGATCAATACCATCTAATATCCACTTAAAGGAGGTCGTCGATACTGCGAATTTACTCACCACATTGAGATGACTAGACGCAAATCCAATCTCCGGCGTCATGATCCTGGAACCTTCTGCTGCCCCCTTCCCCCCTCATTTACTACATTTATTATTGATTCGACTCAAATAATTTGCACACAAGTCTGTTGGTTCCTTCGTAAATCTGAAGCCATCGTGCTTAGATTTTCACCGCTGACCAAACGCTCCAATGAGTCCGGATTCTTACCTTTCGAACGCACTGTTTGTCAGGGCGGCATACGAAGACGGGTGCATAGCAGACGTAAGGTTTGCGAGTTCCACATGGTTTCAACGCCCTCTCAGCAGCGCGCATGGATAAGGTGCTAACATCTCGGCGACGTAACCCAAACGTATCTCGGTCTGCATGGAAAACATTCGAACGACTCGGAGCTCACCCAACCCACGGAAAAATGTCTCGGTACGTCGCGTTGACCATATAGACAACCCGGTCTATATTAGATCTTCTAGCTCACATTATCTTCAATTTCACCAACTCACGGGGACGGTGTGGCTTGCCCGCTCCCGAACGGTGTCTCGTCTCTAACGAAAAGTCTACATCTACGAGAATACTCCTATGAACCATATCGCCAGATCGAGAAAGGTAGTGACATCTTTGGCGTTGCTAGAGTGCGTCGAAACACAGAAGATGACTTCGTAGCATAAGCGCCTCAAATCCAATACCATATAGATGCAATACGTTACTGTTTTTATGGCAAAACGAGCTGTGATAGATAAAGTACAGATGTGCTGGCCAATCTAGATTCTGACGAAGAATGTAACTCCGAGGAAAGTGTTTTGAGGGTGGTTTTAGGTGATTTCGAGTTTATTACTCGCCCCCCCTTGACTTATCCATATGGATGTCACTTTGTGTTTACCTTTTTGTGCACTAGGACCGACTCACGACGGAATACTAGAATATATCTTCAGATGCTCTATAATAACTAGGCCAATGTATGCATAGGCGAAAGCTGTAAGCTTGTGTTGATTCCTGGTTTGAAGATCTAGTAAGGATGTGTGGCTGCCGATGGATAATTCGTCACTGCAGCGAACAGACGGGTTTGATGTAAGCATGCCGGTTAAATGTGGGTGCGCCTCGCAAGAAGCAATCATTATTCACCGACTTAGGTCATGCTATACCGGTAGCAAAATGCGATCTATCAAATCAAGAGCAAGCCGTGCATCCGTGACAGTTACTTGCCTGGGTAACCGGACTTCCGCTGTGCAGCCTCTGCTGCTTCCCACATTTTCAACGCTTCAAGAGAGTGGCTATCGTGATACTGGAATGGTCGCTGCTCATAGCAATACACGACTCTGTCATCATGGATACCCAGCACATCAATGGCAGCCTCCTTGGTTGACATTGGCGATCGATCAAAAGAGATCAGAAGGACCACGACCCGGAGGCGAGGACAGCTCGGAAGCAGAGCTTTCATGAAGTGCGATAGCCTGAAAGCTTGTTCCTGGAATAAAGCACCAGCTTGCAACTCTAATCCCACCTGAAAACATATATGGGTAAGACTGTGGAGTAGCTCATAATCTTTCCATGTAGTCCAGTCTTCCCAACGATTTTTGATGGTAAGATGAGTGATGCCCTGGAAGAAGGGGAGATGGAATTGGGGGTAAGGGGCACGCAAAACATGGTGTAGATGCATCACTACTCGTCTTGGGCGTAACTTTGCCAGAGCAGCTTCAATACACACCAATGAATGTAGTGTAGTGTTGCTGTAGCTGATTGGAACAGTCCATAGGGTTAGATTCTGGGCACCGCGACAGGCATTAAAAATATAAGAAGGAAGATTGTCCTGAAAATCGACTGAGATGCGAAGTGATTTCACATTCTCTATAAAGTATGACGGAGACTTGCTTGTGATCTGCAGTGTATTGAAAAAAGCTTTGGTTGTACTTTGCCTTCGCAGCGCCACGGACGAATAGAGGATTTTGTCAATCCTGTGAGATAATATCAGAGAGGTGAACCTAAGTAAGATCAGATTTACCATTTATTCACTGTGCGGGAGACTAGTGCGAGGCGAACTGCATTGCCTTTATACTGCCAAGCGGCATACTCGAAAATGAGACGCAAAATACTATCATGAAGGTACGGGGAAACCATACTATATGTTCCGGGATCTCCTTCGTTCTGCCCTCTTATAATCTCCTCGGAGCTGACACAGAGCCGCATGAAACCGGTCCAAAGGAACAACAAAGCGCAATCCGAGGATATGTTCAGCTAATTATGATGAACCGTGGAATCCGCGCTGTTTAGTTATTGATGCGGCAAATAAGGTATTGACATGCGGAGATATCAATGAATGTTATTTCGAAGGACTTATGAGGCTCAATTGCAATAAGTGTTGACAGACCACGGCACTGACCTTACAGACTAAGAAAAATTTGGGGAAGTGTGTTCGAGGGCGCTGGCTCTTAAGCTCGACAACAGAACTGGTCCAAAGGGTCGGACCGGTCCATACTGAATCCGTCGGTACCCAGGCACTGACATAGGTAAAAGATGAGGGGAGAAGCAAGGATATTGGTATCCCCATACAATCCCCATACATACAGAACTGCTAAGTTTGGTGGTCGAGGTTGCAAGGACCTTGAAATCAACTTGAAATCTTTTCCCTATCAGCCAAAAGGCTCAGGTTTTATTGCATATTTCTGCCGAGCTCTGCCCTCAATACAAATTGAACGCTGCTTTCTGTGCGGATTCAAGTTATTGAAAGATTCAAGAAAGGGTCAAGGTAACGGTCACAACTCAGTCTGACATGTGATTGTCACCGCTCCGTGCTTAACGTGATTCAGAAGTCTAAATTAGGTACGAGTATGAATACTTGATTTGCAATACGAAGATGTGCCAAGGATCTTTATAAAGTATCTTTAGGCCTGGCTATCAACACCTTCTTGAGTCGCATGGATAAGTCACAAGGCCCAAACTTCCATGCTGCAGCATGTTTACGCGAGAACCAGTATTTCACAGCGAAAACGATGATAGAAGGCATATGATCAAACCTGAAAACTTTTAAACAGGCAAGGAGGGTGAAAAATCACAAACCAAGGTGACATTTCCTTGTCAAAACAGACCATAAACATAGGAACGGTGTTATCAAGTGTAACATGTGTGAAAGCGCAGTTGACGAACTCCTTGTTGACTCGCGCTAGTTCTTCTTGCTTGAATACCCGGCGAAGACCAGAGCTATCGAGGGTCTTGATTTCCTGGTGATATGTTAAATTGGCCAAGAAGAAAGACAAAGAGTCAAACATACATCATGTAAGTGGGTGACCAAAACATCGGCAAAACTATTCAGCTTGCTCACTATCTGCTCTCCATCATATTCAATCGTCCTATCTCTGATACCTTTGATGTGAACTTCAAATTCGGCCATCTGAGGACCGAAAGCTCTATGCTGATCCACATTGGGATCCATCGTATGAAGGCCAAGTCGCTTCTCAATTTCAGGAAAATACACTGTTTCTTCGGCATTGTGGTGGTAATGGATTCCCTCGAACTACATCAATATTCGTGTGAGTTCAGAGATGGCGCGGTCTGAGTACTAACATAGACGATACAAAAATGAATGAATGGCTGGGCTTGATCTTTGGTGATATAAGGGGCTTGAGCAATGATGGCGTTCAAACCACGGATAAAGGAGTTATGTATGACAGCCATTTCCCTGACGGTGACTCGGATGGGCCTTCAGTAGGCCAGTACAGTAGAGAAACACATACATTGCTTGCTGATCAAATGTATCTTTGCAATCGCCGTTTGGAATTTCTGATGCCAAAACATCAGTATTGAAACAAAAGACGAAGGGCACATTCACCAATAAGGGGGTATGGAGCAGGCATAATGAAGGATTTGTATGATAGAAGGA
>CEMS01903616.1:15465-41548 GCA_900068915.1 Megacollybia platyphylla | reverse complement strand
AATGACATTTTCTGGTGCGCTGGTGCGTTTCCGGAATTGGTTTCGAACAGATTTACTCAATGTTGCAGAGATTGACGGACCTGAATGACTATATCACCCCATCACAAGCCTGCATCAAGCCTGTGGAACAAGTTCCATCTGGAATTCAGAAAGCAATTCCCGGTGCTGCAACCGTAGGTATGATCGCAGTCTTTAGCGATGCCCCTAAACCCTTTCAGACCGAGATACAGATAGACTCAAGCGGCCAGTATCATGAAGTGTTGGCTGAATCATCCACCACGAGTCGAAAACTCGAGCAAGCGCAGATTAGCTTAACCGACTGTCTAGCATGCAGGTATGGACCCTTTCGCTACTGACGGAAGCGAGCTCATGCTCCGAAGCGGTTGCATAACTTCTGCAGAATCCGTGCTCATAACGCTACAATCTCATACCGAAGTGCTTAATTTCTTAAATCTAAATGCGACCAGTGCGGAGAAGAAGATAGCTGCAATATCGATATCCCCCCAAAGTCTTGCGTCGCTTGCTGCATCCGTCTCTACGCGTTCTAAGCAATCTGCCACACCAAGACAGATACTTCGGAGGACGCGAGCGTTCTGCAAACAGGCGCTTGGGTTCGAACATGTGTTTGACACTACTTTTGCCCGACACATCGCTTTGAATGAACACGTCAAAGAATTTCTGGAACGTCGGTCACATTCTCATCAATTGCCCATGCTGGCTAGTGCATGTCCGGGGTGGATTTGTTACGCGGAAAAGACACGACCAGAAATGCTCCCGTTCATTTCAGCAGCAAAGAGCCCTCAGCAGGTCATGGGATCGCTGGTGAAGAATTGGATGGGCACGAAATGGAATAGACTGTGTGTTTTGTCAGCTTCTTATTGCCCATCAGACTAACTCCAAGTCTAGACCGCATGAAATATACCACGTCACGGTAATGCCTTGTTATGATAAAAAATTAGAAGCTTCGAGGAACGATTTCTACAACGAAGTTTATGCAACGAGAGATGTGGATTGCGTCATCACTACCGGAGAGTTGGAACAGTTAATGAACGAGAAAGACTGGGACTTGTCGCAACCTGTACCGGGAGAACTGGAGCCCGAGCCTCAAGGCACAGAATCCGAAGAGATGCTGCCCGAGCTAATGTCGCACCCTGGAACGTCGTCGGGATCTTATCTCCAGGGCATAATAGACCGTGCTGTGCAGGATTCGCCAGTACCCTTGACTTTGGACGTGAAACAGGTACGACACGAGGACTACGAAGAGATCACGGTTCGACAGGAGGGAGAAGGGGGTCGAATCGTGTTCAGCGGGGCAAAATGCTATGGATTTCGCAACCTTCAAAATCTAGTTCGGAAGGTAGGGAACCAGAGCGGTGTTAGAGTTGGAAGTGGTGCTGCAGGAAGACTTGGTGAGCGCCGCCGGACTACAGCAAATGCGAACAAACAAGGATACGATTATGTGGAGGTGATGGCTTGTCCTGGAGGGTGTGTCAATGGCGGAGGACAGCTGAAACCGTCGGTGGATGCTGAAGGATATCCATCTTTGGAAGATGAACCGTCTACGCTTGCGGTACGTTGGGCAAACAAAGAGTGGACCAAGAAAGTGGAAGAGAGATACTGGGGCGATGAAAGGCGATCTGGACAAGCAGAAAGGGCAGAGATATTGATGGAGACCATTGTAGGAGAACTGTGCCCGACTGATGAAGGACTGGGGGATGTTCACGTGTGTGAAGAGAAGGATTTGTGCAGGAACAGGCTGTTTCGGACTCAGTACCGGGCTGTTGAGAGTGACGTGGTAGGGATCGCTGTACAGTGGTAAAAGATGATATGTATTAGAACATTAGGTGTATAGAAACTATGAGGAAGTATGAGTAGAATGCAGTGATACAGCAAGGTCTAGTAGAAAGCTGAATGCAAATGGAAAGCGGATGATTGTACAGAAAGCAAATGCAAGAAAGCGAGACTGGATGCTAGCGACGACGACGAGCACCTTCACCGCGGTACCAGTACTCGCAAGTATTGCAATAGTCGGCGGTTGTTCTGGTCACCGTTTCACTGCGATCTGGGCCGTAAAACTTGGACGAGTTAGGTTAGTGTTATGGAAAGAGCCAAGTAACAAAGGTCAAACCTGGAGACATTCATTTGAAGAGCAGTTCTGGGGGTGTGCGGCCGAGAGTCTGCAATATCGACTTCGGCAGTCAATCTTTGCGATTGTACGAGTAGCAATGTAATGGCCGCAACCGTACTTGGTTCCCTCACTGCAAAGAAAGACATAAGTCACGAGACGTGGACCAAAGTGGGGCGTACGTTTCCAGGTTGCACATCGCGACAGACGACGAAGAGAATCTCTGGTCTTTGAGGCTGGCAGGGGAAATCTGGCCTGCTGAATTTTCTGTCTTGTGCTTTTATACACTGCGGATCTCGATCACCACGTGGGATTTATTTGTGAAATTTTGTCACAATGAATATCACAACCCGCTCCAGAACTGGTTTGTTTCTATCGTACCGCAACTCCAGGGCTCGTCCAAGTCGCTCTTCTTTCTCTCATGCCTATGACGATGATGATGATGAGCAACGTGGTCTCATTTCTGCGACCAGCATTGACCTCGATTTGCCACCGAAATGGT
Organism: Megacollybia platyphylla; assembly: GCA_900068915.1. Classification (NCBI taxonomy): domain Eukaryota; kingdom Fungi; phylum Basidiomycota; class Agaricomycetes; order Agaricales; family Porotheleaceae; genus Megacollybia; species Megacollybia platyphylla. The sequence continues at coordinate 38,921 of CEMS01903616.1, read as the reverse complement.
GCAGTCTTTGTCTCATTCTGCGACCAAACTCATGCAGAACAGGGTCGATGTTGCGGAGCAGGTAGAGCTCTTACTTGCTGACACCCAAGCCAAAAGTTACTCGCGCGTTGTTGTTCCGTGGCATTGATGTTCTAAACTCTGTTTCCCCAGTCGCGGCCCTTGACAAACTCCATGCAAAACACGTTCTGCCCGGTTTTACGGACCGCTCATTGGAAGAACAAGAAATTGAGGCGGCAACGACCGACATAACCAAAGTATTGTCCCCTCTCTACCTGGCCCTCGTGTTTATTTCCTTCCGCAGCAATTCAGGCGTTGTCAGTCTCTGTTGCAGCACATAGTGCCGGATCACTCTTTTCCCCCGTCACAAAACCCACACCATCAGGCACAAGCGGCCAAGAATGTACAGCGTGGCCTTGCAGCAAAGGTCCAGGATCTCAGTGCAGCTTTTCGCAAGAAGCAACGTGTCTACATGGAAAGTATGTGCTTCCTTCCGTCTCCGATCTACTTCCCCGCATATCCCATCGATTTCGTCATGAGGCTCTTCGGAGTTTGCTGACCCTCGCTTGTTATTCAGAACTTCAAGGTCATGCGATCAAGAATCAAGACTTGTTGATTGCCTCTGGCGCAATATCGCTCAAGGGTTCGGAAAGCATGAACGCACTGGAAGATGATGTAGAGGCAGCTGTTCGTCCTTCTTTGCCCCCTCTTGCCATAGCACTGATGACGTCTAGACCCACACTCGATCTCAATCACTGGCGCTACATGATACAGCACCATCAGATCTACAAACTCGCAACAGGGAACTGACAGAAATTGCAAAGTCGATTGCTTCTTTAGCCGAGCTCTTCAAGGATCTTTCCGTGCTCGTTATCGACCAAGGAACCATACTTGACAGCGTTGAGTACAATATTGAAATGACCGCGGCTCATGTGGGCGAGGCTGTGAAGGATTTGACCGTTGCAACGCGGTAAAGCTGCCCTTTTCGCTCAGCTGTTTCATCTCATCCATTGTAGATATCAAAAAAACACGGGGCGACGGAAATGTATCCTTCTCCTTTTGCTAATTATCATTGGGCTTGTTGTCGTTATCATATTGAAACCCAAACGACATGCCGCTCCATCTCCTCCAATGAAGAGTTCTCCTTCCCGGACTAGTAGATCCATTATCTATCGTAGACACATATTGTATTAGAGTTTCAACGGGCCGACTTTCCGCTTCAGACTATGATCCGAACGAGTTGGGATGACAAACAAACAAAGAATTGTATATCCAATCCGCACACAAAGAGTTGTCCCCATCCAAAAGAAGCAAAACGTCATCAATCTATCGATGTTCGGCAACCTGAAATCGTTCGCTACGGATCAGCATATCGGAAGCTTATCAATCTCGGCCGCAATCGGTTCTGCCGATGTGCCTTATGGTCGTTGCCCCTGTTGACAGATGTCGATATAGATGCAATAGCCACGTCTATCGATGAGCCTGAATTTTGAGCCGCTTCGATGCACCATACTGTTGTCTACAAGGCGATGTGATAATCCTCCGGATCTTGGAGAGTTTATTCAATTGGTTTCAACCATATGCATATTCATCATGACGTCGTTATGGGAACATTTCAAGGAAGCCAATTCGACTTTTTCAAAATGTCAATGTCATCGCCACGCGCATGATCTGCTGGCGAGGTCTAGAACACGTGTAGAAATATCTGTGGCGTCGACAGACTTCTTATCGATAATGGCATATGATAGGCATTCTGGTCAGCGCCCTAGGTGCTAAGAACGCAACGAGACTCGGAACGAGTACGGTGAAACTGAAGAAAGCACAGTCGGAAGTTTTCAGAACTCACAGTCGATCGAACATCGACTGGATGGATGGATGGATGGCCAGCATCGTGCACTGGCTTACGAGCAGAGGCGAGGTGAGTTTCTCCGTTGCGTCCAATAATCGCAACTTCTCGTTGGAGCAACCGCCAGAATGAGATCGGAATGCATACGGTATAGTTGAACGAAGGCTTGCAAGGTCTGTCACAAGGAGGCACCAGGTGTGCTGTCTGACAGACAAGACAGTGATTGGCGGGCCTCGATATCAGATATCACCAGATTGAATACCTTCCGGGGAATGAGAGACTCTTGAAATAAGCAGACCAGACTGAAATAATCGATAAGGCTTCGATAAGGTCTTGAAAGCGATAAAGACAATAAGATGCAAGAACATTGTAGAAAACGGACGTATTAGCCAAGAGTATGTCAGTAGACGCACGTGACTCATCTTGGCTTTCTACTATCGCCACTGTTTCTCCAAAAGCTTTAGTATGGTGACCTTTGATGTGCACACAGCTGCCAAGATGCTGTTCGGCTATTGCTTCGGGAACGAATGGCTATTGGGTGCTCTACTGACTTTTCTAGGACTCCATGCCAAGAAGAATTTACAGATATTCACCTCTCCAAATTTCTGATAGAACAAATTGCCAGACTCTGGCTCTTGAAGGTTTCATTGAAGATTGCTAACAGCGAGAGTCGGACCCAAGACTAATCAACTTCAACTTGCAGTTGAATATTGATCTACATTGATAATTTCAATCAAAGTATCACCTCTCTGAGTAATCCAATCTTGAAGTAGGATAACAACAAAACCTTAAGCAATGTATCTGCTTTCAAGTTTCCTAGCTTCATGAGCGCTACTTCAAGTTGACGGAATGTCACACGCTGGATTGACGCTGAAGCCTTCAAGCTGTCTGACAGACGAATCAAATCATGCACTGAGGCAATGTTGTAGAAGCGATGCGATCAGTAGTAGAGCGCAATGGTAAAGTTAGAACGACAAGCTGTATGAAACTGCTTTACTACTCGAGTCACTCATGATCAAGAAGTTGACAGCAATGTTTACGAGTCCCTTTTTGGAGTCTCTTCTTTTTCACTTTGCCTCAGTGATGACGAGTCATTGGCCAACCTCTTATGAAAAAAGGGGGGTTGTACAGAGCATCTCACGAATTGTTGTTCACCCGCCTGAACACAGTGTATTCTGGCTTTGCGTAGCTCTTTCACACCCTGTTCGCGTCGTTCGCGTCCTGGGTTTGAGTGAAACAAATCAAGTGACTCAGGACGGCGATTCTCTCGTCGACATGTCTGCAGCTTTGTTCGTTGTCAATTTAGAGGCAAATGGGGACGCCGGTGACCTTGATACTGAAAATACTACGGTGACCAACTGCTGGAAAAATCTTGTCGCCGCTGGTATTGTCGACGCTCTTTGCAGGCTGGTATGTGAGCTAACAATGTATCTCAACGTCGATGCTGGTCATCCAACTACGCCAGAGCTTTTGCCTTTGAAATTAAAACAAGATGTAAGTTTTTAATCCTGCGAAAACGTCCTTCTCGACAATCATCAGATGCGCTCGACGTACTACGTACCCCTCGAAACGCTTCTTTTCCATGCTATCAATATTCAAAAGCCTCTTTCCGCTGCAGATAGAACTTTTATAGCATCGCTCAAGAATAATTGGCAGGAAATGATGAACCGCGCAAGTCGAATGAGTCCCATCTTCCTCCATCGCTAAACCAAGATAGTTGTGGACCGATCCAGCCAACTCGCTCCGTCCTGAGTCAACCCACGCCAAAGAGCGTGCAGTCTTACCCCACTTGGTCGATTGTCTACTCGAAGCTGACCCATCCTTCGTCTCGTGAGTTTTTGCATATTTTGTGCAAGGAAAGACACCCAACTTGGATGCATTTACAGTGTCATAACAAGTCCGAATGATAAGACTATTCCACTGATCACCCGTTATTGGTCCTTTTCCACCACTTCGTTTGACTTGAAAGTGACATCTTCTGTGCTTTGTGCATTGATCTCGCAAAAAAAAAGTTATCCATTGCTCACCGACTACTATCATCGTCCTTCCGCGGACTTGATATTTTCCCTCATCTGCAACGGAGTCGACCCAGTTTCTCTTTGCAAAGTAACGCAGGCACAAGCTGTCGTCACATCCTTCACTCGTACCTTGGCAAGTGCCAATGTGCAGAAAGGAACTGCTTGGAATCTCAACTTGTGCCTTTTGTTAGTAGGCGTTCTACGCAGCAAAGTTGTTGGAAGTGCGTTTTTACACGCATTGAGGCGATCTGGGCCGTTTTGGAGAAGCTGCTTTGCACTTGTTCGACGCTCTATTACCGGGAACAAATCGTCGACCGAAAAAGCTCATAAGATAGTCCTAAACGTGATCCGTCTGATTGCTGACCTCTCAGACGAACCGAATAAATCTGAGGTGCAGGCATTATTCCAAGTGCTGATAAAAGAGGGCTTTTTCGATCTTCTTGATGAAGCAATCGGGAGGATAATGGGTATCCTGCACGTCAAAGGTGACTTCCCTGTTCACTTCAATTCTGGTAATTGACCAGACACAGAACAACTCTCCCGTGTTCTGACATCTTTAGTCCAGATGCCCTCGCTGCCTTTAGAGTTAAGGACGAGTCTTAGCTGTCAACTTCCGCGCCCTCAAGTAATGGCAGCTCTGCTTCGATACGAACAACAGGTCTCCGCAGGTGATGGAAAGGACCTCTTTTATGCCACGTCAGTATGGCGAGCATTTGCGGCAATGCAGAATAGGTTTTTTGATTGGTCAAATAAGTGTGCCCGTCGAGGATGCCTTGGAAAGGGGATCGCAACATGTGGGTCCTGTCGACAAGTGCAATACTGCAGTAGAGCGTGCCAGAAAAGGCAAGTCCCATGATTCATCGTTTATTAGCTCACTATGATGGGTAGAGATTGGCCAGCAAATCATAAACTAGTGTGTGAGCATATGGACCGCATCAGAGCGCCTTCGAAGTATACTTGGTCGAGATGATTTGTTTGTACAAATTTAATCTGCCTTCACGAATGCACACGTAAACAAAGTTTTGAAATTTGAAATTTTTTGTGCCAGCAATGGATAGCCGACACAACGGTCCTAACAACGATCAGGTACCGCTTACAGGACCTTCGTCATTGAATCCCATGTATCCTACAAGACTGAAGACGACCAGCGCTTCGGCGTCCCAATCGAGTCTTCCATTGACAAAACATATGGACGGCAACGAGCATATCCCTATGCAGCCTTACGATCCAGAACAAGCGCATCCCCAACAAAGTCGAGACTTTCTCAGTGGCTTCAGAAATTTTGAAGCTTCGTACGAGGGATTTGATTCAAGACATGCAACAGACCCCCATCTTGTCTTTGCTCAGGGAGATGTACCGAACAACAAGGTATTCCAGTCGAAATCGCCGTTCGTATTCAGCCACCAGCCATAGCTTTCCAAATTCTACCATTATCTTCTCAATGTATCCATCGTATCTCGCTGGATGTTATTCATTGTTCCAGTCTTGGGTTTGGTCTGGATTCCAGGTATTTTAGTTATTACAACGTTTCCCAATGCTCGGGTGCGTGCTTCCCCTCCTTTCCAAAGGATCCTATTCACACTTATGCCAAGGTGTGGGAGGTCGGGCTCCTCTGGTGGAGCATCTGGCTCTCAGCAGTGTGGGGAGGTAGGTCACAGCTTCCTCCTGCATGACCTGTTGATTTGTGTATAGGCTGGTGGATTGCTGTTGCTGTTTCGTACGTGCCTGATCATCTCATTTTTCCGAGATCTGAATCTGTGGAGATGGCTTCTGCCTATCCTGCTTCGCTCTACGATAGGTGTCGTAGCTGTTGCGACAAGAAGATACATCGACTGGGCCGCTGCTCTTCACCGGTATGCCCTTTCCTTCGCATCTCGTAATTGACACAAGTATAGTTACATCGCTCTTTTCCTTTGGAGCCTTGGTTGCTGGGTGTCCTTTAATCCGTTGATCGATATCCATCAACAGCCCACCGCATCAACAGATCGCTCTGTGCACGTTATCAGTCTCATAGCAAGACTTCTATTCGCTTCTTTCCTATGCAGCACCATACTCTTGTTTGAAAAATTTTCTATCCAGTGGATCGCAGGCAAATTTCACGAGCGGTCTTACGCTGAGCGCATCACAGATCAGAAGTTTGCTGTCAAAGCCCTTGTTACTCTCTATCTCAACTCATCAGACACCGGGAGATCTGATACCCTTGATACCAAAGCTGATTTCATCAACCCCAAGAAACTGTTCAAGAGAGCTCTTAAAGGAGTACGTGCAGCTGCCACCACTACCACTACTGCTTTCGGAAACGTAGCCGTACGTGATAACTTTTGAGGTTACAATGATTTGATCTGTTCTGCTACCAGTCCGAGATTGCCGGAAGCTCCGTGTTGCAACCTAATTCTCCACAGGCTGTGGTGAAAACCGCTCTGGAATCAGCCAATAAATCACGCCTTGTGAGCAGATGTGTCTCGACGTGTTGTTGTTGATGCCCTGGTAAACAGCTCGCTCGTCGTCTCTTCTATTCGTTTGCCAAACAAGGCCATGATTATGTTGAAGTCGGAGACATTGCGCGTTTCTTCACCAGCCAAGAAGAGGCAGACCGTGTATTCAGGCTTTTTGATAAGGACTGCAACGGGGATGCGACCAGGGATGAAATAGAAATGGCTTGCATGTCAGCATAGCCATCCGTTCCAAGTTGCAAGGCTTATTTGTCAATTACAGAGAATTTCATAGAGAACAGCTATCCATTGAGCATTCAATGCAGGATCTGGACTCTGCTGTTGGACGATTGGATGGCATACTCATGACTCTGTTCTTCATCATAGTAATCCTCATCGTTGCTGTGGCTTTGGTGTGTTGTTTGCACTACCACTTTCACTACTTTCTGACCCATCGCAGGAGGCGGAAGTGACTACTTTGATCGCTAGTGCTGGAACCCTAGTCTTGGGTATGTTGGTTTTACTATAAGCTGCTTCTGATGATTCATTCTCACAGGTCTCAGTTGGCTCATAGGGCCCAGTTTGGCTGAAGTGTTGAGCAGTATCATATTCCTCTTTGTCAAGCATCCATTCGATGTTGGAGATCGAATCAACTTGAACGGTGACAACTACACTGTCAAGGAGATTCGACTTTTGAGCACTCTGCTCTTGGATTCGAACAATGTCTGCGTGCAGGCTCCGAACACCATGCTAAATGCTATGGTATGAACACACGCCAAATGTGAAGTCAGTTCTTAATTCAGTTCCTGCAGTTCATTCGGAACATCCGCCGCAGTCCTCTGGTGCGCCGACTCCTTGCTGCTTCTCGAATTCTACCAACTCACGCCTGAAGATGTCAGAAACCTTAACTTTCGATGTCGCCTACAGCACCTCTTTTGAAGATTTGGAAACTCTGAGAGACAAGATGTTGAAGTTCCTCGAGGCAAATGCCCGCGATTATCAAACCGCATTTGATGTTGCTGTTGTTGGTAAGGGTTCGATTGTGATTGTAGTGATATGAATGACCTTGTATCAGACTTTCCTGACCAAGAAAAGATGATACTCTCCGCCGACATCAAGTACAAGAGTAACGCACAACAGGGTGCTTTGAAGGGTCCGTATATCTTCCTATGTGGTCGGTCTCTCAATTTGTGACAGCGAAACGACGAAACAGATGGATTTGTGCACTCAAAGAGGCCCTTGCTGAAGTCAAGATCTTTGGACCAAAAGGAGATCCTAACACAATTGCTGGCCCAGTCAAATATACCGAAGTACCATGGAAAGAAGTACAAGAAGCCGAGCGACGAGCTCGCGGAGATCAGCGCCATTCGGTGGGTCCTCCGCCTGAAGGATGGCGCCTCTCTGACAAGAATGCGGTTCTTTGTGAGTGATGCTTCTTCGCAGGCCGCTTTCAGTCGATCTTACATCTATGTACCGCAGTGGATGATTCTGATGATGTATATGGAGAGAGTAGGGAGTTGCACATGCCCAGTCCACGTCGAAATCTTTCAGACACGACAGCGTCGTCAACAGGGGGAACAATGTCGACGCCGCGTGCAGCGCCTCCTGGTACCACACAGGCGCAACGGCTGCCTCATGAATTGCCATGATGTATATTTGATACCATATCGTAGGGCGTTTTCATTTCACATGCTTCAAACGACGTATGAGGCAGCTGCTGAATGACGCTTCACCGGTAGCCAGCATATCTTGTACTTAGACATTCCACCCATTCGCTTGTTGATTTGGACTATTTGGACTACTCCAACCAGTGCCCGCACTACCCCAACCAGCACCCGTGCTAGGACTGGTCGTCGAACCCCATGCCGATGTTGATTGCTGCCGTGAAGGACTCGAACTACCCCAAGCTGTTGCAGATTCTTGAGGTGCGCCCCAGCCCATACTTGGAGCTGAAGTATTGCCCCATCCTCCAGCCTGGGCTGCAGGCTCGCTTTCACCCATCATGTCAACCTCGGAGTGAGTTTTCAGGCCAAGTATAAGGTTTGCCAACTTGCGCTGCAGTTGTTCTAGTCCCTGTATTTAAGTGAGCTTGGTATGAATTTTTGGTAGATCGAACCTTATAGACCACTTCCTGCGGACCGAGGCTGCCATCTGTCTCCACTTCAAAATAGAACTTGGTTGGTTTTGCATTGAAATCGAAAGTTTCATCATCCCGTTGAGGATCTTCTTCTCGGGCATTGTCACTCAGCGGCCATTCTTCGCGCTCGTTTGTCTCAAACCAATGTGTCGTGTGCCGTAGTTTGTTGTGAGGGTCATACTCGAAGGCGACTGCTGAGCAGGGCGACCATTTAGCATGTTCTTTTGCAATTCCCTGTGGCACAATCAAGTTCGAGATAGCAGTATAACGGCGCAACTCACCTTTTTCGCGTAACATGTTAGTTTTAGTTCTTGCCCTTTTCGAATTTTACAGAGAAGAATGGGCGGGAAACCTTCTACGTCTATGCAATGTTATACAGCAAAACAACGAGAGTCAAGAAACCATACTTTTGCCCACTGGATGCCCAAAGTCATTTACGCGTTTGTTCAGTTCTTCTTCATCTGCCTGTTGGTTGTCCTCGAAAGATAAAGGAACGACATCCAAGTGATTGCTTGTAACATCCATGGTAATTGACTCGTTGCACACGACGTGCAGAACCAGTTTGACTGAGCAAAGTGGACACTGTATGGTACACGAACAATCCTGGATGGCATTCATAAATAGGTTAATAAAATTGAAATGAAAGACGTTACTCTATTGTAACGCATATGCTCGTCGCAGTTTGCGCTAACCAACGGCACCATTCCAATGCGATGGGCAATGAATTCGTCTGGCAACACAGTTGTATTAACTTCAATTTCCACCATGTCCACGGCTTTGAGAGTTCAGGGAGACTTGCAAGCAACCAGACGCACTGACCAACGGTCGGTAAATCTGCCATCATGACTCTGCGAAACGAGTTTGCAAATCTGGACAGCGGTTAGAAATTGGACAGCACGCTTGAGACAGTCGCACGCAAGGTCAACATTTTCGAGAACGAAGTTGACTCTGTCTCTCTTCAGTTCTCGAATACGGACAACCGGCTCAGGATCCATCACGGGTTGTTTATTTGTTCCAATGTTTGGACCCCCAACAATTTCAAGCGCTTACTTCTGTGTTGGGCGCTTCCAAACTGGCCAGTAAGAAATTAGCTCCGTTGGCCCTTAAATCGTCCGATAGAGCTCGAATTCACTCAAGGCCGCGGTCAGACCTTTTATTCAAGTAATTTTTTGCTTGCAAGTCCATGGCTACCTTGGACGCATTCAGCGTACGTCTCGGACTCTCGGGACTCGCTATGCGGAGTGCAAAACGAAATGCTTCCTTACGATATTAATTTCCGCAGCGTCCACATTCAACCTCAGGCTTCACATTCAGCGCACTGCTTGTCCTGGCATCGTACCATGGAAGTCGCGAATTTCGACGCTCACGGTCGGAATTTTGCACCGTATGCTTTGTTTATTCATTTCAAGTTCTCCCTGATGTCGACCATTATGCAGTCGGCATCGTGAAGCTCGTACTTGGACTTGGGGACACTCATCTCACAGTCAATCTATGAACAGCTTCCCGCTATCATCGCACTCTTCTACCGAATCACAGTCTCTAAATGGATTTCCACCCTCCCTTCCATACTTCCATCATCAGGTATTCATTACCCCTTCTATCTATACAGTCTGTCCTATTTCGTCTCATGATGTCCGCGGAACACTACAGTTCTAAAATGATATAATATGATGCCTCCACTTTGCAATGGCAACGAGCAGCTGGTAAGCAATTACACGAGGTTTTCTCGCCACGATGACGAAGATCGGTGGTTTCCCTCTCATGTGTACAGTTTACTGCTAGAATTTGAGGGTATTGAAGGGTTGTCATGTGAACATATTGGTACGTGAGGTTTCGCCTTGTCAGTCCCGCCGGCTCACATACTTGGATGTTTACAGATATGTTGATTTGGCAAACTAATTTAGTTTGGCCTGCCGTTGTTGACACCGAAAACACATTCGCTACCGCGATCCCTAGCAAATTGCCAGGCAAATAATATCCCGGTTTTCATATTTTAAGAAGCAGCAAACATTGGAGCTAAAATGGTATCCGATAACGCCACCAGTCTGTTTCGGTAGCGTCCGCGGGAATCACACACTCCTCGGAGATTCTCACAACATCATCACTTATGTTATAGTTCGGACCTGCTGAAGGAGGGAGCTGGGTGTATGACAGTTTTGCCGACGAATTTCATCCAAGATAAAACGCCTGCGACACTCTAGTTGTCCCACAGCGTTCTTTCCGTCCTCATGTCCTGGAATCCAAAGCGGACTCTTGCTGAAAGTCAGTCTACTTTTTCCTAGGCATATCCTTCTCATTCTTTCCCAAAGCTGATGCAATCCTCTGTGGTTCGGGATCTCTTCATGAGGTTGAAATGCGTCTTGTAGATGGCAGATTGCAGCGCGTCTACAAAACTTTGTGGCAGTCATTGCGTGTCTTTTGGCTGGCCGCTGTTGCTCAGCACGCAGCTAAAACATACGTTGTTTACGGGGACCAGCGGCTAACGTATATGGACGTTCATAGGGAAGCCCTCAAAGCTGCGAATGTATTTCAGAGTGTCTACCGAATCGGGAAGGGTACGTCTGTCCGCTGTTGCGGACTCGAATCAGTCTGAGATCCCTGCGCTGATCCTGCTATGGAACACAGGAGATAGAGTTGGCATATGCTCTCGCAACTGCCCAGAGTTTCTGTATGCGTTCTGGGCCAGTCGTGCGTTTAAAAGTTTCCTTTAGCTTTCATAGTTCTGATCGATATTCGAAGAACTTGTCGGAGCGGTACCTGTGCTTGCTAATGCGTAAGTCTGCCGTAAGGAACGCTTCCCCCTAAGCATCTTCTAACAGCTGGCTTCCCCTCGAACCCTTGAAGTTTTGTTTTGTTCACACAGCTTGCAAACTCATCATACTTGACCCCGAACGCGCGGACAGAATTGAGCCCGCAGCGTTAGATGTTGCCCAGAAAGCCGGTACGGCCGGGTTTCTAGTTTTCAACTCGCATGAAGGGAAAGGAAAGTGGAACCGGATGTCCTGCTATCGCGCTTCTATAGACAAGTATTATGGAGACGGCAGTTCTATTTTACGAACAGATCCCGGTATACTGCCCGAAGACAATGCTGTTGTAATGTTCACGTCGGGTATGAGTTCCTTACTTTTACCCTATGCGTGCTATAAAGCCCTTCTTCAGGCACAACTGGTCTTCCTAAGGGTGTTTTAAGCACTCAACGTCAATTCTTGACGAATGCGTTGAATGTATGGCATTATCATTCACTGGATTACTTACTGATACAATTTGTAGACGATAGTGGCGAATAAAAGAGCTGCTTTACGTCGTGGAGAAGGACTAATTTCCCCTCCAGATGATTCGCAAAAGGGATCTTTAGTCGCCGTCCCCTTGTTTCACGTTACAGGTCTTACAAGTTACACTGTATGCAATCTTTTCTTTTCTTTGGCTACTCAGTCTCTGCTATAGATGATGTCAACGATGCTCGGAATGAAGATAATCATGATGCGTAAATGGATTCCCGAAGAAGGTACGGTACCTTTCATCTTTGCACATGGAATTGAGGCCTCTACAGCTGCCAGGTCTGTCTACGCTTATTGAGGTCTGGTTAAAGTTGAGTGTTTTTGCAGGCTCATCAAGAAGGAGAATATAACAGTGGCAGGCGGGTACGTTAATCTATGTACTGCTGGCATCCTAAAATCTGGCTCGGTTCCGTAGCGTTCCTGCAATGGTCTCGGACTTGATCGACAGTTCTCTCGCTGGTCATCCATTGGAAGGATTATTTTTCGGTGGCTCTCCCGCTCCAGTGATGCTGCCGCAAAGGGCTATGCGCGCATTCCAAAATCCGACCTTGTTAGTTTAAATTTAGCGTTGATCACTTACTGATAGTCTGTTCAGAAGCCAGGGTTATGGCCTAACGGAAACAAATTCTATTGCTGTTGGGGTCAGTATCCACTATTATCTGTCTTTCTAAGTCACTTTCGGAAGATTGCTGGTGAAGATTACATTCACCGACCTCTGTGTGTGTGCGTCCGCCACCTATTCCCTGTCCCCTTGTAATGCTATCTAAGTGGTTTACCAACTCCTGTCAACGAAGTCAGAATCGTTGACGAAAGTGGGTTATCTCTGCCCCCCGGAACTGTTGGCGAAGTTTGGCTGTAAGTTATAGCAATTTCGTTGACTGCATCTCATCCGGATCTTCAGTCGAGGACCTAACGTCATGAAAGGATATTGGGGGGATCTCGAAGCCACGCAAAGGGTACTTACGCGGGATGGCTGGTTGAAGTCAGGAGACGCCGGAATGCTTGATGCTGATGGATTTCTCTATATCAAAGATCGAAGTGTGCCAATCCTAATCGCATCTTTTATCACTGATCTTTCTTATCAGTTAAAGACATCATTATTCGAGGGGGAGAAAATATCGTGCGTGGTACATACTTATATTCGTTGGATTAGTTTTAATCAACATCTTCAGGATTCAGTGTCAGTCGAAAATGCACTATATGCGGATCCTCGGATATTAGAGGCTGCAGCTGTGGGCGTTCCTGACCCGAGGCTTGGTGAATTGGTCGTTGGGGTCGTTACAGTCAAACCCGCTTTTCAGGGCAGAGTTTCCGAGGCGTCCCTGATGGCTATTGCCCGAAAACGGTTGGTGTTCGATAAATTAGCAGGCACTGTGCTGATTTGTATCAGGCTACCGAGATTTGCTGTCCCTGTGATGATTATAGTCAGGGACAAACCTTTCGGTAAGACATTCATTCAGTGTCTATCTTCTAAATTTTCCAACCCGTTGTAGATCTTACTCCATCAGGAAAAATCATAAAAAATGGTATACGGCAGATGGCTCAGCTTAAATGGCAAGAACGACTTCGTACTAGCGGCGGTGCCGAGCCTTTTGCGAACTTATAAGGGGAGGCCAAGAGCCTCACTATGTCCTACTACTTATCAAGGAAGCCACGTAATAATCAATGTAATAAGCGGAGGTATGCCTCCAAATCCAGTATACTAAGTAATAACACACTATGGCACAATACTTGTGAGGTCACGCGTTTCCAAAAGTTCACGCGTTCACGTCGCGTGCACCACTATCGACGTTCAACGTTCAACGCTCAACTAGCATATAGCATGTGCATCTTGTATTCTTTCGGATCATTGTCCGGGCCATGGAGCATATCGGCAAGACCTTATCACAAGACCTTGTGGCTAGCTTGTTACTTGTAGCAGCTGCTTGCTCTTCTTCAGCATCGTGCAATGTCCAGGCTTCCTGCACTCGAGAATTCTGTCCCCGAACCTGCGCTTATCGCCGATGATACTAGAGATGACTCTAAACAGAGCGTCGAGGGATACGATGTGAAGCGTAACATTCCCATCTTCGTTTCTTCTATCCGGAAGGATGAACCAATAGTCACAAGAAGAGAGCTTTGGAGCTACTACCGTATGCCTGACTTTTATGAGATTGTATGCTGAAACATGTCCATAAGTCTACTACAACGGTGACAACGTATGCAACAGGTTTATCTGTTCGCCATACATCTAATGTTTCATCGCGTGTCCAGGGTGTCGGCCCTCTTGGTTATTCTATGACATTATTCCAGAGTCTGGCTACTGCGGCAGGGTATGATCCAACCCAAGGACCTGGATCGTCGTGTACTGCCCCCCACGCATCCGGCCAATGCGTAGTTCCTTGGGCTGGAGGTACAAAAGCAGTTTCTAGTGTTGTTTTAATTTCAACTGGTGTCAGTTTTGCGGTTAGTTTGTCCGTTATCCTGCTGGCCTTCTTAATCTTGCTCTAGGTAATGACTCTACTTTTTACTACCATAAGTTCTGCTGGCGATTATGGCACCTTTGGACGCTGGTTGCTTCTTGTCGCCACAGTAATTTGTTGGGCAGCGCAATTCGCTAGTATGAGTCTTACCGGTTCGTGTGTTCTTCTCTTCCTAATCTCTCAATAAAGGATCGACCTTCCAGAGCCTTCTAGATGGGGTACTGCTATGGCTCTTTACATGATAGGTTTCATTTCCTACGGCTCAACGTTGGTTTATTACGCTGCGATATTTCCCCGTTTGGCCCGGAACACTGCACATTCACGCCAGCTTCACGACAAATATGAGGCAGGAGAAATCAGCAGAGAAGAGTATGAACTTGAAGAAAGTTTGGAAAAGAACAGAATCAGCAATATTAGCACTGTATGTCGCGGTTCCACCATCATTGCCGTATTCGTCTTACTTTGCAATCAGGCTCACAGTAACATTGGATACATTGTGACTCTTTGCCTTAACCTGTCCCTCCTGCTCCCGTTGCAGAGCAATCCATTGGTTGATAACTACACGCTTGTTTTGTTCGTATAATTTCTCCAGTTACAGTATAGTGGCATCTTAGCTGTTTCAAGGACCAATGGGTATTGGGTATTGGTTGGGATCTGGTGGTGTATGCACGCCCCTAATTGAATTCTATGGCACTGATCGAACGGTTGCAGTCATCTTCCAGCAACCTCGACCCGGCCCACCGCTTCCGAAAGACGAGTACTATCTGACTATCGGATGGAAACAAGTATACTGCGTTGTACCTACATTTCGTCTCCAGTTTGACTGTGTGCCTTAGATATGGGAAGCATCCAAGCAATGGAAGAAACTGCCTTATACCTTCATATATCTCTTTTCCTTCTTTCTTCTAGCCGATGTGCGTGTTCTGTCTATTGCTTGTATAATGTGCTGATTCCCAGGCATTGAATACAACTGGGACTCTTATTTCCATCTGTCAAAATGACAAATTCCAGTTCAGCTTCCTGTATAATACTTACCTAGGACTGGCACAAGCAATCACATCTACTGCGTCGACATTTGGATTTTGGTATATTCAGAGATACTGGAAGATCAGCACAAAGAAGATGGTCAGTGCATATGACTCGGTCTCGTCGGAGCTGATCAGGGTAGTTCATTGTAACGAATGTTGTGACGGTCTTGATACCTCTGTGGGGTATGATTGGCATCTGGACCGACAAAATTGGGTAGGGATCTTTCAAGACCTCAAAAGAAACTTACGGCTTTGTTTATTAAGATACCACAATGTCTGGGAATTCTGGCAAGTATATCGTCTGGCTTCCCGTATCACCAACGTCCAATCGACAGGTTCTATAATGTCGTTTTTGGAATCTTCCAGGCTCCCTACTACGCCTTCTCGCAGACCATGATGGCTGAATTGTCCCCACCGGGCTTTGACAACATGGTAGGTGATCATAATTTACAAGAGGCGCTGGCACCTTATTGACTCACCTAGTTCTTCGGCCTTTTTGGCTTATCGAATCGTGCATCCTCAATGATTGGACCAAACGTCATTCAAGCAATCATCAACAATACCGGCGACAATTGGAAAGGTTTCCCATTCCTCTTTGCCTTGGCTCTTGCTGCGTCTTTGGTTATCTGGTTCTGTGTGGACGTACACAAGGGTAGACGTGATGCTCTTGCTTGGGCGGAGGAGATCAGAGCTCTTGGCAAGTCCGTGGATAGCACCTAACTACGATTCCATGATGGTCCCGAAATATTACATTGTCTACCCGATTGCGATAAAGACGGACAGAACGAGGGAAAGCGGCATTATCCAATTTGCTGCGCGCGAGAAACGCATAGGTGCCAGGCTCACTTTCTGCCCTGTCAGGTTGGAAGGGTTTGAACTTCCCCATAATTGAATGTTTCGGAAATAGGTATGTGTGGTGGAAGGGGTCGCCCAACTATCATCCGAGCCTTGGATCTTTTTTAGTTCTGACTGATAAATTAAATATCCAGTCACCTCCGAAAAAAGTTGAAAAAAACATTCCAGTGGCACCCATTGACGACACGGCACGGAATTGGAGGTTGGTTTGTGATATTACGTTGACGTTATTGAAGCTTCAAGTGCCGATTAATATAATATAGCTTGTTTGGAGACTTTGCGTACTATAATTGTACATTGCCGTTTGCAGTGTCAGATGGATTGTTGAGCTGAACTAGGAGAGTTATTTGGTTCCATCTAGTTTTTGATCTAAGACGGACGCAAGGGAAGGAAGGGTCACGTACGCGCCACTAGCTAAGGTGAAGGAGCCGCGTGAGATGCTGACACCAAAGTCTTCATTGCAGATTATATTCTTCTGGTTACATAGACCATTGGGAGTAGGAATATATGCATAAACTTGGACGCAACGTCAGCGGGTGCGTTATAGAGATTGGTATGCGTACCTTCACCAGCACCGTCTGGACGCCACATCAAACGCGTGCTGAAGCAATCAGTGCCGTTTGGTTCGTTTCCTCCGCTGCACCCAGTTATGTTTGGGCCTCCCCTCAATCCTGGCAGCTTACCGCCCTTTACCCAGTCAAAGTCTTGATCAAAGGCAACCTCATATGAAATCATCATGGATTGGAAAATAGACCCATCGGAAGTATTCCACAAGTTTTCGAACTGAGCTCCACCTGTGTCATGCGAGAAACTTCCAGCTGGGTAAGTGACCTGGAGGGCCACGTCTGTACTCGAGTTTTGGGTGGCTGGGAAAGGATCCTCGACGAATTCCAGATCTCCTGGCTGATTTTGAATACGCCCTTTACTGAGCGACCATGAGGAGACTAGTAAATTCTGGGTATCTGAAGTGGCAGCTGTTGCAGAAGGGAATGGAAATGAAGTGCTGGTTGTCAGTTGATACTGGGATGCAAGTTGGTCGGGCGACACAGTCGATGCATTCGCAGAACCAAGAAGAAGAAGAAGAAGGCTCAACAAAACCGTATACATATTAATTATTAACCCGCGAGGTATATTGCAGACACCTGGTCTGAGAGAGTATGCGACAATCACGTGCAGTCGAAATTACCTTGCTTCCGACTTCCATGAACTTGCAATAAATGTTCCAATCCAAATCCAAGACGGTCGATGCTGCTGCCAGTGAGCCATTACTCGGTCAGGCCCATGACACCGTACCCGAAGACGACTCCGTGTTTCATTTAACGGGCTCGGACGACGATCACCATTCACCCCCAGCGACAGGCCATAGCGTCAGATTCGACGACAATGTAAATATAATCGGACCGTCACTCAGATCTACAGTGTCCAGCCGTGAGGCAGGTGTGTACGTGCTCGACTCTCAAAGGACAGGCAACCGAATAACGAATAACCTCAACTTTTCAGAATATGAACTGGATTCGGACGAGTTTGACGAGATGGAGGAAATCTCAGTGGTTTCTCCTCGCGGACGTATAGATCACACGATGCCCCTGCTGGTGGGCTTGATGCAATCTTCCATTGTAAACCGCGAATCTTCTATACCTTTACGAGGACAAAATGGAGAGGAAATACCAAATATCGATTTAGAAAATCTGATAGCGAAACGTACTTCAGGCGGTGGCATGATAGACTCTGTTGCTAACATGGCCAACTCCATACTTGGTGCAGGTCAGTCTTTCCCTACCTTCTCTGCCTTGACGTGATGATAATTTCCTATAGGTATCATAGGTGAGCTGACTCTGAACTACCCATCAGTATATGCTAACGTTTGACAACCAGGCCTTCCGTACGCTGTTAGCCAAGCAGGATTTTTTACTGGAGTTTTCTTGCTGGTCGTTCTGTGTGCTGTCACAGACTGGACGATACGTCTGATAGTGATCAATGCCAAGTTAAGCGGTGGACACTCCTACATCGACGTTATGAGCCATTGTTTTGGCAAAAGCGGTCGCGCTGCTGTGTCATTCTTCCAATTCGCTTTTGCCTTTGGTGGTGAGTTTGCGCTTAGCCTTCCGAGCTACGCGTATTTATCTTATTCAGGCATGTGCGCCTTTGGCATTATCATCGGGGACACTATCCCTCACGTCTTGCGATCGTTATTCCCTAAACTTCAGACCATTCCGGTTGCATCCGTCATCGTAAATCGGCAATTCATCATTATTTTGTGCACACTGGCAGTATCATACCCTCTTTCCCTCTATAGGGATATCCATAAACTTTCGCGAGCCTCCGCTCTCGCCCTGGTCGGCATGATAATTATTGTAATTTCCGTCTTGGTTGAAAGGACACATGTCACTGCGGATCTCAAAGGTGACCCATCGAAGCGGTTCTCCATCATAAACCCGGGTATATTCCCAGCCATTGGAGTCATCAGCTTTGCTTTCGGTCAGTGAGAATACTCAGGATACAGCATAGCACTAAGCCTCAACCAGTGTGCCATCATAACTCCCTTTTAATCTATGGTAGCTTACGGACGCCTACTATGGATCGTTTCGCAAAAGTTACCCATATATCGACATCCATATCCCTCATAGCGTGCTGTACACTAGCCATTTCAGGTTACCTCGTGTTCACAGACAAGACACAGGGAAACATTCTCAACAACTTTGCAACGGTATATTTCTCTCTTCACCTGTGTAGCCGCCCTAAATCTATCCAAGAACGACACTCTGATCAATGTTGCACGATTTTGCTTTGGACTCAACATGTTCACGACACTTCCGTTGGAACTGTTTGTATGCCGAGAGGTACAAATCATATTCTGGCTTGTGATGTCCTCAATTAGGCCTAGGTCATTGAACAATTTTTCTTCTCCCATGAGCTTTTCAGTTTGCAGCGACACGTCTTCTTCACTACCACCATTCTCATCGCTTCTATGTTCGGTAAGAAAGCTGTGATGGTTTAAATCAATCTAAATTGGATGCAGTGGCACTGATCACTTGCGACCTTGGCGTCATGCTAGAGATAACCGGCGGTGCATCTGCGACGGCCTTGGCATATATATTTCCAGCAGCTTGCTATCTCAAACTTGCCAATAAAACAGAGCCCTGGTATAGCCGAAAAAGACTTGGACCGCTAGCGTGTGTAGCTTTTGGTTCGATCGTAATGATTATTTCTTTGTTCTTAGCATTAGGCAAGACATGGACACACGAAGACGATCCCAAAATATGTACGTAGTCCTAGACTCATGATAATCGATTACTATACGGAGCACATTATGAGATAATGAGGGCGATTTAAGCCTTGGTGGCATTTTTGAGACCTCGGACGTGGTCAACGTTCTCTATCCGAATGCCTTTGGCAGTATTCTCTGTGGAAGACAACGGGGACACGTCTAGAGGTTTGTAGATACTCCATGTATGTTCAATGCGTTCCCAAGGGTGTTGATCGGGGGTACAGTCCTCTGGATCACATACCAGCAACCAGATAGCATCATAACCACCCGCGCCAGGAACACCTCCACCGATAACACCCGCTTGAGATACACAAGCATCGAGGAGTTTGGTCTGCTCTTCTGGTTCGATGGGTACACCAGCTAAGGTTCCCATCTCGCGCATTTTTGCGCGGATGGACTGAAGAAGCTGAGTATATATTACCAAATGCTTACAGCTGACAGACGAACCTGTGTAATCTTGTGGGCGTTGTAAAAGGCCGTTACTATTGGGATTTCTTCCTCCGGGATATCCGGATTTGCTGTCCACTACCGTGAAGCTCGGTCAATATTACCGTCTAACGCCATTCGGAGAAAAAAGATATCACCTGAACGGGCTGCAGGGAAGAGATATACTTCAATGCCGAGAGGTAGTTTGAGGAATCGTCAGAATACAACTTTGCGATGTGCAAGAGTGTTTGTGCCAGAGACTGGTTAAGCTGATCTAGGGCTGTCCACAGAGCTGTAGCTGTCATTTCGGGTGAGAAGATGGATGATCTAGAAGTAGATAGCGAACCCTGTTCGTCATTGTCCTTGCGCCATTTCAAGACTTTGCCTACTAGTGAAGGCGTGTCGCTTCCTGCGTCAACGTCAGCAAGCATTAATCTTGTGAAAGGAGGCAGTTGAAATGGTTCTATTCTATAGTTCCAAGCTATGGAAGGTGATAACACCGGTAGTAACGAGCCAGGCTACAGGAACTATAAGATGACGTGAAGCAGTTGCTTGTGTACTTCACCGTTTCATCATTCATCAACTTTTGAAGAACAGATGGGTCAAATCTGCTGTAGAGGTGGCTACCGAACACGGCGGCAGCAACATCGAAACCACTACCGATCTTTCCCTGTGCCAAGCAATGAACGTATTGCGCGAGATTGTGTGCCAGATGTCGATCCTTGCTTTTCTCATCTATGAACGCCTCTGGAGGTATTACAGAGAAGTGCAAGAGTAAGGCTGAGACCAAGGAAGTTATCAAGGCAGCAGATGAGCCGAGGCCAGTCTTGTGAACCTCGGACAACTTTACACCAGTTGAGACGAAGGGATCCAACAACGAAAGAGAGTGTAAGGTTCTTGGACGATCCAAAGCCTGCAGCTATCGGCTGATTGAACTCGGAGAGTCGAAATCGGAGAGTATATCGTTACCTTGGCTCTTTGAGAGTAGAAGTCGTTATCACCAACGATGGCAATGTCAAGACCGTCTTTAAGCGTGTGTTGGATCGAAGCACTGCCTTTGATTTCGCAGGCAAGGGCAATGGCATTGGAAAGAGCGAGATGCACGAATTTATTGCTGCCAGCACTGTGATGACAATGAATTGCCGAATCCGTGCACACAAAGCTTACATTCCAGCGAACTCATCCACCTGAACAGACGGCTCAAACTTGACGGTGTAGTTCCACTGTGCGTCCGTGAATTGAGGAGATCGGACGGTGACTTGACTTGAGTGCCCGGATTGAATAACAGTGTAGAAACGCGAAGAGGTCGATACGACGATGCCAGAGTAAGCGGGGTCCAATACGAGATATCCGCCTGCAAGTAGCACCTTTCCGGGTGCAGAGACTGCTGTGAATGATGCCATTGGCGAGCGAGTTCGGGCAAGACGGTCTCTCTTATATGGACGATCAGGCTCAAGACAATGCCGTAAACATATTTTGTCTAGTTTTACTCTGGTTATCTTAAAATCACCGCCCCCATCGTGCAAACCATGCCTTTTGTTGACCGCAGGTTTGGTTGGTGCAGCCCGGACATCGTAGACCAAGTTGCACGCTGACGGGACCTTTGCGAGTAGAGTCCTTGAGATGCTGAGTAGCAATATCAGCTAGTGCACGAATGAACACAGGCGACTCGTTCAGAGAGTCGGCACGATATATTTCAATTCCTAGCTAGGACGACGTAAGCAATAGGATGTTCCAAGGGCCAAAAAGCTTACTTCACGCGCTTCATTGGCATACTCGAGGTCAATTTCATAGAGCGTCTCGATATGATCGCTAGTAAACGCAATGGGCACTATGACAACATGTTTTTTACCCAAACGTGCGAGACCCTTGATGGCCTCTCCCGTTTGCATACCCATCCAAGCAGAAGGGCCGACTTGGGACTGCCACACGAGCCTATATGGATTTGAGTGTTTCAACCTATCCATAACGGCGTTGACGGAGGCCGAGACTTCAAGCACATAAGGGTCACCTCTATTGACGACGGACATGGGCAGTGAATGTGCAGAAAATAGGAGTACCACGTTTCCTCGAACTGAATCGGAAAAGTTTGTTAATGCCGCTTCAATATTTCGGGCGACGGCCTAAATCAATGAATGGGCGGCTGCCGGTAA
The DNA here is from genome assembly GCA_900068915.1 of Megacollybia platyphylla. Classification (NCBI taxonomy): domain Eukaryota; kingdom Fungi; phylum Basidiomycota; class Agaricomycetes; order Agaricales; family Porotheleaceae; genus Megacollybia; species Megacollybia platyphylla. The sequence continues at coordinate 17,021 of CEMS01903616.1, read as the reverse complement.
TCAATTGATTTACCTCTACAAAGCCGGGATGTGTGCCCCAGCGGTCAATGACACTCCATTCAATGGAAGAGTTGGTAAGACTTGCAAGCCTGTATATTTCATTGAGACTGCTGCCTGTTGTGCTGCAGCTATATTGTGGGTACTGCGTGAATGCGATGGCTCTCTTGACTCCGTCTGCTTGCATCTCCTCCAAGGTTTCATTGGTCAAGGGCCGAGCATAGCGGAAAGCAACATAGGCTTTATGGGGAGCAGTCTCAGGATGCAGTTCGTCGACTAATTTGGCCATTCCTTCTCCCTGGAAACGAGTATACCGTAGGATGGGAGAGCCTCCGCCAATCTCCTGATATTGTTGTTCAATCTTGCGTGTTCTACGGCGGGCTATTGCAGGGGCCAGGAACCGTTGGAACGGGAGAGGGATGAGATCGCCATCAGAGAACAAATTGTTCAGAAAGTCGTGTGTTTCTGCTACCTGTGTTAGGCGTCAGAGTTAGCTTCGAACTGCACGGAGATTAGTTACAGTAGACGGGCCACCCATGTTCATCATAACGATGGCTAATTGACGCTCAGTATGCCAGAATTCACGATGCAAACGTCAAACCCGTCGGACTGCGAGTCTTCAAAGTTGAAAAGGATCTGCGAGATGACGCCAATGAGCGCGAAAAGGACCACGACATCGCAGCACAAGTGAGACCGGGAAAATGGACATGGCTAGTTAAATAACACGTCAGTACGTGAGAGCGGGCCGAGCCAATGGGAAAGCATCATTTTGCAATACAGTAGACTAGGAAGTATCGTACATCGTACGCTAGGAATTATCAAAGCAATAATAGGAATTAGAAGCGCGAATATGCAGGAGGAGCATCGAAGAGTTGGTCAAGTCGTACTGTCCTGTGTGAGCCTCTCGCAAGCGTGGAATATCGCGGAGACGTGGCCCGTACGACACTGTCGAATGCAGGTGGCGATTGGCGACGACGTCGATGGTGAGACTGTCGTCTGGGTCGAGAGATTTGAGGTCGAGGTTGTATGATGTTCACAACACTCGACCGCCATTCGGAATTCATGACCCTAGTCTGGTTCTGTTAGCCGGTAATATGATGTGGGGCAACTCGCAGCATTACCGGCCGAAACCACAGGAACGCAGATTCTAAAGCCGACTTGAGCTTTCCACGTTCAGTTCTCGTAATGTCATCATCTTGTGCCTTGCCAATAACATCAGCACAAGAATTCAACTGCAAGCATTCTAACAGACCGTAGAATCATTGCTCATCGTACCCAGTCGTTTCCTCAGCGATTTGAGCATTTCAAGTGGCAGTCAGAGCCAAGCCTGGCAAGCCACAATTTCAATTTTGTGTCATAAGACAAACGGGTCCGAAGACCCGGTCAAAGCTGTCCTTTTGACGTCAAGATCTGCAAAGCACATTGTGTCAAGGGTCTGCATCACGCCGACTGCATTGCCAGCCTCGATTCGAGAAAGTGCTTGTGGATATTTCCTTATCTTCAAACCTCCTGAGACCCCAAGCATGCTCCGAAGGTTCTTCTGATCAGAGAAGTGTGCA
>CEMS01903616.1:0-11698 GCA_900068915.1 Megacollybia platyphylla | reverse complement strand
TTTCTCCTATTCATCCCTTGTATAACATTCCTGGACCGATAACGAACAAAATAACTAAAGGTGTCGGGATGTATTATTCGTATAGCGGGCGGCACCATCTCATTCTGAAAGCCCTTCACGAAAAGTACGGACCAATCGTCAGAACCGGTATGCCTCGATAATGTTCAAGATGTCAGTCTTGTTTGACTTTTCACTGAAGGCCCGAATGAGCTTAGTATTGCTGACGCGGATGCTGTCCCCCCTATTTTTGGAGTTGGTGGTCTACAGAAAGGACAATGTAGGTTTCATTAGTGTTTGACGTGTCTTGATGCCTATGGGCCTATGCAGATTATGATGGCCGAAGGGATCCCAATGCTCCTGGAAATCTAATCGTCCTGAGAGGCGAGGCGCATGCTAACAGAAGACGGCTTTGGAACAGGGGCATGAGCTCAGAGTCACTTCAGGAATACCAAACTTTCATCGCCAACCGAGCTACTCAACTTGTAGAACAACTGTCGATAAGGAATGAGCCTACCGATCTAGTCAAGTGGATCGGTTACTTTACGTGCGTCTCCTTGACATCCTGTACTTCTAGTCTTGACCGACTGTAAGGTTTGATGTGATGGGTGACATGGCGTATGTCCTCTACGTTTGGCAGTGCCACTATGACATTGCTCTTCTAGGTTTGGCAAGTCTTTCGGAATGCTTCAAGCCGGAGCAGATGGAGCCGGTTTATGGGATGTTCTTGAACGATTTGCAATGTGAGTCTGGAGAAATCCTTGCGTTTGTCTTAATGTTAGCTTTAGTATGGCTGCGGTTGTCAGCCATGTACCATGGGCATCTCATCTTCTCCAAAAAATACCATTTATTGCTCGAGATCTCCAAACGTTACGAAAATTTGGTGTCGATCTCGCCACACATCGTTTGCAGCACGGCGCGATCAAAAAGGATCTTTGGTATCACCTTGTGAGTACTATCTTGTTTGGTGAGTGTTTTATACGTTGCTAGGCAGATGAAGCTGGTCTAGAGAAAGAAAAGCCTCCGGTGAAGAACGTTGTAGCAGACGGAGCGACTGCCATTATCGCCGGTGGGTTCGCTTCTGCTACAACGTCCGATTACAATATACTGACCATCGCTTGCAGGTGCCGATACGACCTCATCAGCCTTATGCAGTCTCTTTTTTTTCCTGCTGAGCGAACCCAAAAAGTATCAAAAGCTTATGGAAGAACTTGACACGGTCATACTGACTGGCGAAGATCCACTGGATGTCTCAAAGCACCCCCAATTGCCTTATCTGACAGCCTGCATGTGGGACTACTTTCTTCTGTGTTTCAAGATTTACTCTCTATTTTTACTGTAGAAATGAGGCACTACGTCTTCACCCCCCCGTTATGACTGGTGGTCCTCGTCGCGTCCCGGAGAACTCGAAGGGTAAAATGATTGCCGGACGGTGCGTTGTTTGCATATCATCTGAGTCTTGTTTGCTAACTCACCTTGACTTAGCTTTATCCCTGCTGGGACCCAGATATACGTACCCCCATACGTGCTGCATCATGACTCGCGATACTTCAACTCTCCGGAAATTTTCATACCAGAACGGTGGCTCGATGAGCCTAACCCAACGGCCTTTGTGCCCTTTTCATACGGTCCTGCCAACTGTGTTGGCAAGAATCTTGCGAGGCAAGAGATGATGATGGTGATGAGCATGTTGCTGAAAAAGTTGGAATTCAGCTTTGCTGATGGCTTTGATGCTGAGTGTTGGCCTGCGCGACTGCAAGATTATTTTGTATCGGTTAGAGGGCCATTGGTGGTGACAGTGCGACGACGTGACACATGAGCCTAGCTTAGATCTATTTATTTGAGACCCGTCCTTTTCTCTATACCCCTAGGTCGTTCACGGACAACCATCTTATTGCTACCTGGTGGTCCTTTTGGTCCAGGCTTCCTCGTTCGAGTACCTTTTGTTCCCCATCCCCAGATGGATACAGGATGTTTATTGGACTTTGATTTGCCACGTCCACCACCGTGAGGATGATCCTTGCTATGGAAAGATTCAAAAAGGGGATTGTAGGTGTCGATGAGACCTACGCATTCATCGCGACACCACGAACTCTTGGTCGACGTCCCAGCCAGCGTTTTCTACCCGCCTTGCCGAGCTGTCTATTTCTCCACATGGCATTACTAACCTTTCCAATGGTGGCAACACAGGTCTCCAAGACCTTGCGTATCTCTCCGCTCTGCAACTGCACTTGTGCGTACCGGCCGTTCTCTTCGTGCAATACGACAAGTGCGGATGAACCGGCTGCACGAACAAGGATGCCAGGTCCTTTCGGAGACAATGCAATGTTATGTATTGTCGTACCTGGTGGTATCAATTGAAGGGGCAAGACATTTCCGGATCGTAGTGTCAAGGCTCGAAAATTGCCAAGAGCCAGAGATGCTGCGTCGTCATCTGTCTCCGAGGAAGCGGACTGTGGTTTCTTTTCAAAAAGTTCGTCCACGTCGAGGCCAGGAAAACGCCCTTCTGGAATTCCGCTTCGAAAGCTTTCGACGGTGTCCCCCGCTCTCATGCCCTCTGTAGCAAGTATATAGCTCCATTTTTTTATACCTTGAGCCAATGGATCACGGCTTTTGGTCAGAGCGATGTGGGCTGAGCGACCTGGATCATATTCTATGCGGACGACATCGTGAATACCAGACTGTTCTCTGTGAAAGTCGACAGTCCTGATTCGCTGTCTATGACCACCTCCACGGTGGCGAACAGTAATTCGACCTGTAGAATTGCGACCGCCAGTTTTCCGTTTGGCTATTGTAAGGTCGCGTATTGGCCTGCCTTCATACAAATGAGGATTTAGAGGGCGCTTCAGATGCCGCAAGCCAGGTGTCACTGGCTTGTATTTCTTGAAAAGCGCAGGCAGTGTCCGTGATTCTGCAGTTGCAGACTGGACTTGTGTTGCAAAACTGCGCACACCTCGTCTCGACACGGTGCCAAATAGAAGAGAAAGCATCTGTGGGCATGTGACCCAGACGCGTCTTCAATTTTTCGATCATGGCGGTGAATTCAAGAGGTTATTATTGCAAATGATATTCTGACTGGGTCAAGTCTATGCAGATATCCACGGGAGCAGCAGAACTCCGGGACATTACCAAAATCGAGCGAATAGGTGAGCACAGACTGAGGCGGCGAACTGGATTTTGAAATGCAGGCGTTCACTCACATATCCATGGGCTTGGCTTGGACGACCGACTGGAACCTCGGGAAAACTCCCAAGGAATGGTCGGGCAGGCACAAGCACGCAAAGCAGCAGGCATGATCCTCAAAATGGTCCAGCAAGGTCGAATAGCAGGCAGAGCCATGCTATTTGCGGGACCTCCTTCGACCGGAAAAACCGCTATTGCCCTTGGTAAGTACATTAGTATGTCCCTCCAGAGCTTCTTAGTGTTGTTCAGGCATGGCGCAGACACTGGGTCCAGATGTACCATTTACTATAATTGCGGCTAGCGAGGTGTTCTCGTTGTCAATGTCCAAAACAGAAGCCCTTACACAGGCCTTTCGCCGGAGTATTGGCATTCGAATAAAAGAAGAGACCGAGCTAATAGAGGGCGAGGTAGTTGAAATACAAATAGACCGAAGCCTGACTGGTGTAGGCCTTCTTTTCTTAAGCCAGTTCTCAAACCCACTTTCTCTTAGGCCACAAAAACAGGAAAATTGACGATTAAAACAACCGACATGGAGACTATATATGATCTTGGAACTAAAATGATCGACGCGTTATCCAAGGAAAAGGTTTTGGCTGGAGACGTCATAGCTATTGACAAAACCTCTGGCAAAATCACAAAGCTTGGACGTTCTTTTGCTCGTTCAAGAGATTATGACGCTATGGGTGCAGACGTAAGTACCATCCTCGCCTGTACCTCATCCCGACCCTCCTTAGACTAGATTCGTTCAATGTCCGGATGGCGAAATCCAAAAACGCAAGGAGGTTGTCCATACCGTCTCTTTACATGAAATAGATGTCATTAATAGCCGGACACAAGGTTTCCTCGCTTTGTTCGCCGGTGATACTGGTGAGATAAAGCCCGAGCTCCGAAATCAGATAAACACAAAGGTGGCGGAGTGGCGGGAAGAAGGCAAAGCTGAAATTATCCCTGGGGTTGAGTGTTCCGTTAACCCATTTGCCTAACTCTGATATATTTTCTCCCAAGGTCCTGTTCATAGATGAAGTGCATATGCTCGACATCGAGTGTTTCTCTTACTTGAACCGAGCACTTGAGAATGAGCTGGCACCCCTCGTTATCATGGCCTCTAACCGTGGTATGGCGCGTATACGTGGCACGACATTCCGGAGTCCCCATGGCCTGCCTGTTGATCTACTCGACAGAGTTCTGATAGTCAGCACAAAGCCTTATAGCGAGGATGATTTTCGTAAAATTATTCAGATCCGGTATGTTTAGCTTATCATCCAAGATCCCGTATTCACAGTAGTGGTTTGTAGATGTCAAGAAGAAGACGTTAGTTTGACAGAGGATGCATTGGACGTCCTCGTCTCAATGGCTGCTCAAACAACTTTGCGGTATTGCCTAAACCTGATCTCCTGTGCTCACGTAGTCGCAAAGAAACGCAAGGCTGAACAAGTTGACAAAGAAGATCTTCGGAGAGTGTATGCGTATTTTATGGATGAGAAACGCTCTGTGCAATGGTTGCGGGAGCAGCAGGGATCGCTAGTTTTTGAAGAAATTGGTGCAAACGATACCCGTGGAGATGACGACGTAGCAATGGGTGAATCTTAATTTAAAATGATACACATGTGTACTGGTGATACAAGGTACATAAAATCAGCGTCTTCTACGCTTTTGTCTGTCTAGTTCGGGAATGTCAACAGCACGCTGACATACCGGACACCTTCCAGAGACATCGGTCAGCCACGGGTCTACACAAGATTTCTGGCACGACATTCAGCTCCTTCAAAACCAATTGGAAAAAACTCACGTGGAAAACGTGTCCACAAGCCAACAGTCTCAATGGCTGCGCACCTTCTCCGACGTCCTGCAATCTCAGCTCCTCCTTCCGTTCCTCTTCCGTGATATTCTCTACGATTATTTCTTCTGGCTGAGATGACGATCCCTCTGCGGAATCTTTACCTTGTTTAGCAGGTTGACTCGCTTGTCCCACTCTCCTCGGTTCCTCGAAGTCCAGTAAACAAATAGCACACGCAGCCCGATTTCCCTCCAAGATCACAAAAGGATAACCCTCCTGCTCCCAGTGATCTTCCCATGTTTGTGGATTTTGTGAATCTTTAGCGGCCGCGACTTTATTTTCTTCGACGTTTTCATTCGGCTTCGAGGTAGTTTCCGTCCCGGCTTTACCCTTTTTACCTTTGAATGTCAGGAACTTGAAGCGACGTTTGGAGGCGGAAGATTTAACCGACGGTGATTTAGGAGGATAAGTGTAAGCACTCTCGGGCAGTTTGACAGGACCATCGGATGGTAGTGCATCCGGCGGCGGAGGGATATACATAACCAAAGGGATTCGATCAACCACAGACTTCGGGAGTTTGTCAATGTCCGGTTTGATCATGTTAGGGTGTTGAAGCGGATGCCTGCCGATGCACATTAAGAAAATGTTCCAGACGAGCTGTAGTAGGAAGATGATCAGCGGCATACAGATGTGAAGATTGACTTACGAAAATTATGGGCGCTATAATGAAGACAATGAAGCCAAGAATTATAACTTCGAGTACCATGAGATAGGTGATGCATAGGATACCAAATATCAGCCACCAGATGTGAGGGGAAGAAAGCCGGCATGTATTAATGGAAGTATATTCGAGGATATGCGCCGTCAGAAACCAGGTAAGACTGAACAACGAGGAAACGAGTGACAGCCTGAACAGACTCGATGACAACGCTATAGAGATATGGGCCACACACCTTCGGAACAAAGCAGAATGGGGCAAGAACGTATCTGGGTTGCCAGTGGGTGTATTAGGATTCAATGCGCTTGGTCCTCCATTAGCGGACGCGGTCCGCCGTGGTGGCACGGGAGCCGAGCCTGCAGGGGGACTCGCATCTGAAGGTTGAGCTTCAGAGTCAGCTTGATTATGATTAGCACTGTAAAATGCATTAGCATGAGGTCTGCTAGGTTGTACATGAAACTGACGTCTGACGATCCCTAACGTATCCCCAATAAGTGATTAAACATGCTATGAGTACCCTGCCAATCCAGAAACACGCCCAGAGACCGAGAGGTCTGTCGCAAGCTTGCCATTCTGTTTCGTCAGGCTGACTAGGACTCTGTAGTTTCCCGGATAATGCAAGCAGGGTGATGATTGTCAAGACCTACGATGCGTTGGAGTTAGATAAAGGCGACTTAATGCCACACACCTGAGTAAAACCCCAAGCTAGGTTCCAGATTAGAGAAACGATTGATCTTCGAGCCGGGGAGGCTTCCCGACCGTAACCGAAGAAAGCCATAGTGCGACTGTACAAGGATCTATTGTGCTGCCTGGCAGGCTGAGGTCGTGCTTGTCTTCCGCGCGCAGACGCTTCAGTCTGGCGGTCGATTAGGGCTGATTGTCCCGATTCTGTCCCAGAAAGTTACACAAGCCTCGCAGAAGAACAAGACGTACGTCCGGGAAGAGAGCCTCGGTCTTCGTCATGATTTGCTGCAGGAAATGAATGAGAGAACTGAGAACTCGGGGAGTTTCGTGGGTCATTGATTGGAATGTCTCCTGCAGATCTTGTGCGCCTCAAATTGCCCTCTGCAGACCGTGCGTCAGACATAAACTTCAACTGGGATATCCTCCAATGACAGAGGACTTTATAGGAGTTTTGGCGCTTTTAATAGGACGACCCTTGACTTGTGATTTGGGCGCCCAATGCAAAGCAAGTTCACAATCGAGCTCTAAGGTCTGCGAGCTCCAAGGGTTGGGTGAGCTCACGTGATTAGCTTAGTACAAACCAGACCCGGACCGTGCTTCAGCGATTCCAGCTCTACTACAATGGTAGTACCGGTCGAGATCCTGAAACCTGAGCTTCGACTTTAATCTATCACTAACACTTGACACGCAAGCGCTAACGCTGGACGCCCGTAGAACGACGACTTACTTATTAGATTACAAAAACACACAGGCTAGGTAGGATACACTTCATTAGGTACGGATACATTATTGCAAAAAGCATCAACGAATGTGGGATCATAGTTGAAACATGTAAGGAGTGTTGGTGGATATCATCTTCCTTTAACCTCTGTCCAGAGAGGCGTCAGCGCCTGCGCTACAGTGTTCGCCGCTGTCATATGTTTCGGTAGCTGAATGACTTCTTCATATTAACAACTTACCAACCTCGAGGCATCCCCTTTCTGCCTCATCGACTACACTCTTCAAGACACCACGAGATCTCCATCTGTCAGGATGGAATCGCTTATGACTTTTTTCCACGAAGGTCTTATAATCCTGAGGCCGCATATGAGACTGCACTGCAGCAAAGAATTTTTCAACAGCAGCCCAATTGACGTCTTCAATAGACAGTGAGATAGGCGATGATAACACAGGCCAGGGAATCATGTCGAAACTGACAGGATCTTCCTGTGTATACTTCGCTGTATCGAAGGCCTCGCTAAGAATCCTGTACCGTTCGAGCGCCCGCTGCATCGTCCAAGGTCCGTATGACCATCGCTGTTGACGCTGCCGTCGATCCCGTTCGCGTCTGGCCTGTTCTTCCCGCTCCCGTTGCAGTGCTTCTTCCCGAGCCCGGTTTTCTGCTCGAGCACGAGCAATGCGGTCAGCTTCTGCTCTATGTTCAGCCCGCTGACATTCTTCTGCTTTCCGGCGTCTGGCTTCGTCTTCAGTACGTTCGCGGGCAGTCCGTTGCCTGGCAGCTTCTTCCCAGAGGGGACGATCAGCTTCCAGCTGGGCCATTTTACGGCGAGACTCAGCAATGCGAGCGGCTCTAGCCGCTTCTTCATCTGTCTGTTCTGGGCTCTCGCTAGAAGGCCTAGGAGGGGATGAGGGGACATCATTGGGAATGTCATTCATGGTACTTTCACGGGCATTGTCACCTATAACCAATAACACAGTTTCCGGCGCTACAAAGGAGGACACACCATTACAGAATGCTTCAGCGTAGACTTCCTCCATGAACTGAGCATGCCATTCTTGTCTTGTATCTCGAGCTTCAGATGTTCGCCGTGTACGCTTGCTCTTTTCACGTTCCGAGCGCTTAGCACCCAAGTTCCGCTTGGTGGCAGAAGGCGACGCTGTGCGAGTACGCTTAGTGTGCATCTGAGTGTAGTTTACTGAGCTGCGAAAAACTGGAATGTCATTGTCACGATCATGATCTGCGAATGCACCGAAGAGAGAGTTGGCTAAGCATTCCTTGTCAGATCATGTTGCAAGGAAGGTAACGCAGTAAAAACCTTTTCGTTTGCTTCTCCTGTCAGGCGTTGGTGTTTGAGATTCGGCTCTTTGTTGTTGTGCAGGATCAAAGGGCATCTCTTCCTCTTGATCAGGCTTTTCTGCGCGTCTATCCATCTTATACCGCCTGTCATATCGATTCCGGTTGATTTCTGCTCTGACTTGTCTGACCCGAAAGCTCATGGCAGCAGATCTTGGCTTGGTAAACGCCTCGTTTGGATCAGTGACCATGTCTTGAACTTCGAATTCATCGTCCTGTTCTGAGAGGTCCTCCAAGTCAAGATGAATTTTCTTTTGGGGATGAATGGGGCTGTCTTGAGACTCCTGCGAAGACTCGTAGTCCGCTGGTCGTTTAGCATTCGCGTCGGAAAGCTTTTCAGACTTTACTGTGACGCGTGTTATGACAGAGAGTGTAGGAGGAGCACAGACGCGACATTCATATAGTGGATCAAGCTTGTAGATGTCCCACTGGTCCTGTGAGCATTCTACATGCTGGCTAGTAAGATGTTGTGAGTGAGACTTCAATTGTATGTGTGTGTATTACCCGCAAATGTCAAGTATGCGAGGCCACTGGCCCTCGTCATGAACACCTTCGTCTCTGCGAGCCTTTGGGACGAAACGCCAATAGCTGTCTCCAGCTGGACTGATTTCCACCACGACTCGCTTCTGCTGGTACAAAGTTTCATTGATCGAGAGCTTTCCAAAATCCAAGCCGTGTTGTCGCGGAGCAGCTGTCCTTGGATCAAACGAAGCAAATAATAACGTTGAGCCCGGTGTGCGTAGAAGTCGATCGGGTTGTGTCGGGTCGAGTTGGCCCGGTGTAGTTCCAGTCAATTTGAAAATATCATAAGGAGAGTGGGTTGGGGCAGGCATAGGGGCAGGCATAGGGTTTTGTGCCATGCCAATGGCAAGTCAAGCTAAGTTAAGTTCGAACAATAAGACGCGTTACGCGATGATTACAATTGTTCTAGTCTTACGTAATGCCGGCCCTTTTTGTGTAGTCCAACTTCGTTGGTTGAATGCAAGTCGAACGTCCACGCTAATACAATAGTACTCATTCTTCTAGCAGCTTGTTTTTGACGCGTTTAGGTGCACATGGAGTCCCCAGACATTTGGACACTCATCAAGTTTTCCAGACCCTGAGGTGTTGTCAACTACTTATTTGAACTCCATCGATAGAGCATCTGTAATCGGTATGATCGCAGTCTCATCAGAACACAGCGAGGTCAATGCTCAGGGAGACGAGACGAATCGTAGAATGGGCAGATTGGTGAACAATGAAATTTATTTCTCRYGATAATAAGGCTGATTGCACATGCRAAGTGGTAGCAGGAAGCGCAGTTATGCAATCCACTGGTATACCACAATGACCAGCTGCATGGCAAGGGCCTATGGAGGTCCCCTGAAAGTTCAAAAAAATACGAAACAAGTGGCACTGAGCTGAATCATTTTAACAAAAAATATCCGAAGTGAAAATGCGCACCAATTATATACAATAAGATTCACGTTCAAATCCTTGGACGCCTACTATGTACAGTCATGAGACAAACTTCTCATTACGCCTATGAAAATTATCAAGAAGGGTACAAGTATGGTAGGAAACACATTTACTTTGATCAGACATCGTGAAACAGAATGCAAACGAGTGTGGCTTGAGAGTTGCTATTGAGTGCTAACAAAACTTGAAGCACTATATACAGTGTCTTTGCCGAGTTGTTAGCTGAATCGTCATTTTTTCGATTGCACTACACACAGGTAAGCTTGAATGGCTGCCAGTCTGAGTATGCAAATTGCTACTGGCATGGCGAGCCTGCAATCCGGATCGGCGGTACGGATGGTAACGACGAGAATGTTGAGCTCGTCGTTGAGGAGGCATGTTCAAGTTGAGTGCGTAAGTGGTATCAAGGAAGGGACCCTGGCAAAATACCTTTCAACAGACTTTTTAAACAGCCTGAGACTTCTGGCGCCGCATCAGGCAAGACAACGGGCCACATTAACATCCACAAGCAGTGTAAAAATAATAATTGAAAACTATATGCAAGATTGGATCCATCGTAGAGATGTCGAGACTTTGGCCTCGTTGAGTTGGGCAGAACGCGCGTGACGAACACCGCCTATTTATGCGTTCACGTCTACTTTGTCGGTAAAACTGCAGACTTACCTTAACTCACTGGCTCTACCCTTCAAGTCGTGTGTTGTTTAATAAAAGAATAATAGCAGCAGTGACGTCCGGGAAATGCCCAAGAGGTCGGTAAGACAAACTACTTGCTCAACTTGTATCGTATTTATCGCGTTTTAGTGGTCCATTCTTGTCCCAGATCCACTGTTTTGGCAACAGTTCGCATTCTGGCAGAAGTGCAGTTCCATTCAAGCATTTTGGCAATGAGTGTAATGAACTGGACTTACTTCTTCGTTTATTCTCATCACCGGTCGACACAGGGCTGTTTTATGGGTAGGCGTCCAGTAAGCAACTGACGTGGATACTAGCTTGCGTGGCTGCCATATGCAATTTAGCTACTGGCAGGTGCGAGTCCAAGCTATCCAGCACGCTCAAAGACGATTGGACTACAGCGCGTCCGTAGTGCATTCGTTTTCGATTCGCACCAACGCGAGGTTAAACCACTTGTATGAAGAAATCACCTTTCGGACTGAGTGGCGATCCCAGATCTCGGAAGGATGCTGTCCAGGAATTTCAGAAACATTCGGCTCTTGACTGCGAGGTACAGAATGCGCAAGAAATGCTTTCTAGGACTCTGCCTCAATTCATTCTGGCAGGCTATGATAGATTGGTCAAATTCCCCACAGTCCACCAGTATCAAACGGTTTTGGAATGACTCCGCACTTACTACACTCATGCTTGGTCAAGTATCCGAAGCGGAATGTCTTGAATAGCCAACGCTGTGGGCCACCTGTCGTTTTGGGGTGAGATCGGTTTGGGGTATGGAAGATGTTACACGGTTAAGCGTCGTTTGTGCCTTCCCTGGAACGTATCTTGACCACGCCGTCAACGTTACGCTATCGAAGTCGGTGGTTCAGCAGGTTGGTGGTTTTGCGGAATTCACTTGTCGCCTTATGCGTCCCTTTCACTTTGGAGGAAGCGGGGCGGCCAGTCGACGTGAATTGGTCAATATCGAGATCATTGACTAATTCGGTTATCCACCTTCCATTTTAGGTGGGCTATCGTTGCGTCGTCCTGGCCCTTTGGCAGGTGGCTCATGAGCCCCAATGTGGTCGAACAGAAGGTAGCCATATCGCCGATACGTTCAGACCTACTATGCCAGGTATCACTGAATTTTAAGAGTTTT
>CEMS01903597.1:2009-14989 GCA_900068915.1 Megacollybia platyphylla | reverse complement strand
GGAACCATTGACTCATCTTGTAGGCTTATGCGTTAAGCGACTTTTCCTCCCCCTCTCAGCAGTTCCAAGTGGCAACAGGCGAGTCTAGTCTGATATGCGCCGTAAGATCGTTACAGGACTAGAAATGTAGTGCTGATATCTAGATAGCGAGATATTCTTGCTCCACAATTTGCGAAAACCGGCAACGCTTGGACATACCGGTACAACCAACCCAACCCTACGGCTGGAAGCAACGCGACGGGACACGCTGCTGAGAACTGGATGATGTTCATGGGAACAAATACAGGGTGCGTGAAGTATACATTGCGCCGAGCTCTTCCCATTCCTTCCTCGTCTTCTAGATTCAATGGATCGACGACTTTCACATCGATGACGCCTGTCGAAACCGCCTTTGCAGAGGAGCTCATTGCATACTGGCTGTCATTTGTGCGGGCGAAAAATCCAAACACGTTCAAGCTGGCCAGATCACCTGTCTGGTCTGGGTATACAACTACCCAGAAGAATCGCATTGTCCTTCAGCAAGATCCCGTGGGTACGACAACGAGGAGCGGAAGCTTCCTAGAATTGGAGCCTGAGGAGGAAACAGAACGTTGTCAGCTCGTGGCTTCGAAGGCATCACATGAACAGAATTAACGTCGTAATTCAACGAGAATAGGAGCTGGTTCTATTTGAAAAATCGTCCGAGTCGCGTGACCAGACTGCGAGCGAACATCTCCACAGACCGCAAACTCTGAGAGTTTATCATCCATCCTGTTCCATGTCGGCATAGACTGAAGATGGCAGCGAAGTACACTCTAGGCGCCTTCCGTCACCTTGTAGGTACAATGTGCGCTGAAGTTCAATTCTTCCGGAATCTACCAGCGAGACTGAATCGGACTTTGGTGAGTACTGTACATTTCTGCTCCCATGCCATCATGTTCATCAGTCATCCTCAATAGTTACGATACCAGCAGCATCGCGCTGACAGATATTTATCACTAAGTTTTTTGATCTAACAGGCTCTATCAGGCGGTAATAATCAATCTGACATCAAAGCTCGCTCTCGGACCTCTCAGCCTAAGGTTTCAACAAGACAGAACTTGAACGTCCTTGGTCCTGCCGTTGCGATTGGAGCCCTCGCTGCCCTTGACGGTCCATGCATACCAAACTCGTTCAATCTGGAATCTGCGTTGCATGAAACCTATATCAGCGGTGGATGTCCTCAGGATAAGGAAAATACCAAATGCTGCTAACGAGGTGCGACCCTAGTGGCACTGGATCGACGATCTGGGGGGAAATTTGGGTGTTACTGCTTACACGTTGCTAGCATGCTGATGGTACCCTTGTAGGATACTGTCTAGCGTGCTGTTGTATATTCAGAAATTTTAAAGAAACGCAGTGCCGTGGCCGTAGTGAAAATCCGAAATCCCTTACCGAAGGATACTCTTGATGTGTTAGCCAGTGGTACCATTTCCTCGCGACCGGGCATCGTGTAGCCAAGATTTTCTACTCGGCGCACGCCTGTCCCATGAAAACGAGATATCTGACAAACTATCGTCCACTGTTGCCGCGGCGGAACTCTCAATCTCCGCCCTTCCAGTGGACCGCGTAATATCAAGGGCTTGTTGAGAAACTTGCATCATTGAGCATTAGCCCATCAAATCGATAGTGGTGTCGGTTCATAAAAGATCCAGAAAGCACGATGCCCTCAGCTGGTCCCATCGTCGAAAAATGCCCCCCCCCCCTTCCTTATCGTCTGAAGCTCCTTGTCTGTACAACCTGTGGAAATAAATCTTTCAACGTCTCACTCTTCCGAGGACCGTAATAATTTGTTCGAACCACCTAATGATTATTTAGGTGAAAACAAAATGGATCTTTGCAATGCATATGCTCAAAAGAATGACAGGAAAGCCAGTACCTCGTAGAGATGCTACGAGCATTTCGTAACCTCCCAACAAAGATGAGTCCTCGATGAGCGAAATAGGAAAAAGTTGTATAGCTTGTACATTTTCCCGCATGCGTGTCTCGTGTCAATATCTAATCCAGGCACTACTTGTCCCTGTATGCACTTTGAACCTCCTCCAAAAACCATGATTCCGACATTGTACAGAGACTCGTGGAGTTTTGCGTAGGCTATCGGCGACATTAATTCGGAACATTTTACCTTCATTGTTGTATAAGGGTATAGTGTATCATATGCGAAATCCTATGACCTTTGGTATTCTCGTTAGTTGTAGGTATGCCTGGTATCAATGGTCAAGGATTACGGTTATCGAGCTCGTCGCCTTTGATAATGCGATGGATTGGCAATATATAACATAGCTCTGTCTCGGATCGGACTATCTGTATATCATTGATAGTAGGTTTTTCTGAGTCCCGGTGCCTCCTGGACAAGATTCAGTCACAACGGAAGAGAAATCGGTAAGGAGCTACCGACCGATGTTTTAAAAAATGGGCATAGATCGTGAAGACCCTAGCTGGAAGATAATATGACCATTTAAAAACTGAGTCCAAGATAAACGATAGTCGATATATAGCATGCAGAGGTTCGGAAGGATCTTGAGTACTTATCTGTCCGCTACCTCTTTAACTCGACAGAATTTTTACTTGGCTGTATTAGGATAAGAGGCTGAAATTGGCAGAGAAGCGCCAATGCACTGGGAGCTTATGAGACCTCACCTAGGATATGGAGAGCTATCGTGAGATGGAACTATCGGCGGACAAGAGTTTCTGGCCGTACGGAAGAACAATGAACAGATAAAAAAATGAATGTCCTACGTCCATATTGGCCATGGCGACACAATTACTGTTAAAGGAAGTCGAAGGGTACCTAAGACCAATTGAAGGAAGGTAGCAGGTTTACGGTATCCAAAGTCTAGAAAATATATCGGTTTGACAGAATAAGATCTGCCAATGCGGGGAGGCCGATACACGATAAGCCTGAGGAAGCCACTGTAAACTCCAGAGTTCTTGAGAGCCTATTGACGACTCTATGAGTCTGTTCAATTTTTCGCTACGGCTATGAGGATATAACTATAGCGTTGAGGCAACGTTGAGGGCTCCGAGTCTGGAGTTCATCAAAGTAGTAGCACGTGAGCGAAATGCTTTTTGGGGTCGCGCTCATTCTGAGTCTGTGCGCACCAGTCTTTGCCCGTTTTGAAAGTTCCGAGCAATTTGACGAGGAACTTGTACTGAAGCCTCTGCATGACGGACGTTTGGTCACTAGATTCTCCTTCAAAACGCTCCTGAAAGGTGCTACGCCGCGAAATCCTGCAACCCTCCGAGAAGATGATTTATGTGAGCTTTGAGGCTCAAGTTTCTAACTTTGAAATTAATATTGAACAGCACAACACCATACATTGTTTCCGCTGGTTTTAGCACAGATTCTGCGGGAATACGCTGTCACCGAACTGCACCTCAGTCTGAATGCAGGGAAATGGAATTATGATTCTTGGGGCTACCCTTTTGAGTCTGGAGTTGGAACTGGCGCTGAATTATGGGCTTGGATGGGAGACGGCGGTCCCACAACGTAAAAGAAATTCCTCAGAACAACCTATGCTTATACAACGCGAACAGGATCGACGAACGATGGCAAGGTCTGCGAAATGCATTGGCAGGACTTTTCTGTGCTTCTCTCGGGTCCATGGACGAACAGCGTACCACCTCACCGACGCTTTCGTTCGCGCCAGAAGGTTTGTTACCTGATTGGACCCAGCCCCATCACCTTCGTCACGCAACCTTGCCTTCTGAACACGTCTGCACCGAGAATTTAACTCCTTTCCTGAAACTTCTGCCCTGCAAATCATTGTCAGGAATCGCGTCTTTGCTGAATCCCCATAAACTTTTTGATGCAGACTGGCATGGTATGGGCTTGCACGTAATTTGGCATCCAGATTCAGGGGTTGAGGCCCGTTTGACCTTCCAAGCTGTATCGGACCCTTTGCGGCACTCATCTGGTCAGACTCGGGGTCTGTATTTTTGATACTGCTGTTGCACTTGCGTTTGACATGTGGCGTTAGACTGGTCTTTTCGGAGCCTGTATGATAGAGCTATCGACCGCAGCTGTCCAGTTGCGTCGACGAGTCGCGTCAGTGTAGTCCTTCCTGTAGCTGGGACGTACAGCATCGCTCCCGAGCCTAGCTTTATAGAGGAAAGTATCGCGATATATGACGTGTCAAATGGTAAGCGATCAAACTATAGGCCCATCTCAGCTTTCTAATGTCTGCAAAGGAAACTCACCTCTAGATGTCAGCTTGGCCCAACCTGAAGATTTTCAGTATCGTAAGTTTTCTCTCAGGATGTTGCAATAACAAATATCTTGAGATTAGCATTGAAATCGCCTGACCCACCGCTGACCCAGCTGACCATTCAACGCGTCCTGCAGGGTTCCAGTCAGGAGCGAGGATTGCTGTCAGTCTCTATCAGGAACAATCAACCAGAAACAGTTCAGATTGTTTATCTCGAAGCTATGCCGTGGTTGCTTCAATTCTACCTTCATACCATGCGACTATACGCCAACGGCACTGATCGTCGTAGGTTTGACATTATCATCGATACTCACCTGATGCCTAACAGCTGATCTTATTTCCAATATATCCTACATTGCGCCTGTACCTCACTCACGTCCGGCAACGTTTCAGTCTATATTGACCATACCGGGCCTAACCCAAGTCCATCTCAGCATCCATGTAACGAAGGCGTTTCTCCGGTATACGGAACACCCACCCGATGCGCAGAGAGGGTGGGATCTGCCTCCAGCTGTTTTTGTTCCTTTGATGAATAACACTGGAAAGAAATTCTCTGGATCACGCATCTATACGCCAATCCTGCTAGCTGATTTGGCTACCCCTGATTTCAGCATGCCGTACAATGTCATTATACTGACCTGCTCGCTTATGGCGTTCTTGTTTGGCAGCGTTTTCAATCTACTGACCCGGAAATTTGTTGTAGTGAAAATGGAATAGATTGTCTTTCTAGAACCAGTACGCCATCATTAACGAATTGAACAGTTCAGCCGAGGCACCGTTTCTTATCGTTGAAGCTGTATGTTACTTTTTCAGAAGACCACAAGTCTGATCGACTGAGAAAATGGTGGTTGCAGTCCAGTGCGTGATGGGTGCCTCGATATTCTTTCGGCAACTAATAAGCAATATAAAGCGCTCCTCTCCGGCTCGAGATGGGGTGAGATTCGCAGCATGTATGAGCCTTTACACCCGTGATTATTAGCAACGTTTGATACCAAAACCAATGACGAAGACCGCCACGAAGAACTAATCGAGATGAGTAAGGGTATGGATAGGAACTTCTGATGCAACTGTCCGAAGTTATTTCGCTTCAAAGGCTGACTCGGAAAGACGGACCTCAGTGAAAGATGTGTAGTGTTTCGGTCAAAACCGGCGATAAGGTGTCGATAGCCGAGCCCTCTACAACTGTTGTGGTACACCTTGAGGGTTAAATCGAAAATTGATCACATGTTTGACGCGATGGAAGCTTGAAGAGAAAATGCGTCAAACATGTGGGGTCTCACACTTTTAAGCCGATGCGATCAGTGATGGCGTTTCGAAAGACGGACTATAAAATCCTAAGGCGATTGGTGGATAGCGGAATACTTGACGCTTGTCGACGTAGTCATTTCTGCAACTCTTACCTTTCACCCTACTTGGCTCTGCGTCCGTTTTTCAAAAATGTGTCAACAAGTCGCGTATGTCACGTCTTGTTGCACAACATTGGCTCGGTCTTACACCTAACAGTGAAGGGACTCGATGGACGCGATGTGGGGTTGGTGGCATTATCAAACGAACAAATTGCATGACTTAGAATGGCTGATAGCACTTTCAAAGACATATGGTGGTGGCGATTCTTGACTGCAACTCCCCTCGCTGTGAACGAAGTTATTACCATCCTCCAAGTTGCAGACAGCCAACGTGCATCAAGGTAAGGAGTCTACCACATCTCCGTGGACAATGGACATGATGTCAATGGACAGACATTCGGGCAGGAGATCCAAAAAGACATGGACAAAGTTGACGAATTTTGTTTTGTATGTCGAGCAGCGCAAGCCCGGGCGGCACGAACGCCTTTAACTTGATATTCACAACGTGTTTACATCGCATCGAGGGTTCTGTACCTTGTATATGTCGTCACTTGCTTGAAGCACAAAAGGTTTGATCTGCTGATCGTCTGTCACCAGTCCGAGATTCAATAGTCTAGGGTCGAGCTTCTTGTCAGGAGATAAGTTCAACAGCTTACCACCACCGGTCTGTGACTTGTTGGAGTACTGATGAGCAACCCCATTCCCCGATGCCTGATTGATATCTACACCGGAACGCAGAGACCATCAGGCGCCATTGAATGATGCAAATAGGAAGAATGCGGTATAGTACGTCCGTCGGAAACGGTAGGCTTATAAGATGCTAGAAAGAGCCTGTGGGCTGAGGCTTCGAATGTATGTCAGTATTTTCTCCATCAGGATGGCCCAAATTGATGATGCGCTAGGTTTAAAACAGCTTGGAACAGCTATGCGGGGAGCCTAGGAATAGAATGATCCGAGAGCTAAGCCATAGTTGTGGAGTAAGCTGATGGAAATTGGAGTCTAGAATTATTTGTGGCCGACACACTTATCGTCAAAGTCACGAATTGGCCACACAAAGCCAAACAAAGTTGTACCCATGCACGCTTCACTCATTCGTCGCCAGCTCGGCGGCCTCGTTCCTCCCAAAATTGCTACTCCAAACCTCGTCGTAAGATTACTGCCAAATCTGTTTCTTTATCTCAGTTCTATGCTCTAGTCTGGCGGGTCAGGTGCTGGACTGAAACCGCTCGTAAACTTTTACTCGAAATTGCCCAAAGGACAGGCTACAGCCCGCGTTGGAGGTATCAAAGGCCGTTATTTCGGTGGTGGAAATGCATCCGGAAAGCCTCTCGTCGCCACAATACTTGTACTCTTTGGCATTGGCTATACCATTGATTACAACAGTACGCATTCTTGTTTATACACTAACTTGTTCCTCATTTTCGTTTCTAGTGCACCTGAGTATGTGTCGAGATTTCCTTCTTGTTGCCTGTTGCCTTATGCCTGTTAGAACACCACAAGAACCACGCCCACTAGGCATAGAAGTAGAAACAATACAACATTTATTTCGTGTGATTATAAAAACAGACCGACAGCACCTTCACCCGACTCTTTTTCCTGCATCCACACACCGTCTACCCTGATAGTGGTATGCATCCTCCCACATCCAGACACTGGACATTCCCATTGATACTGTGCTTCAATCTTGGGCTTCTTCACCCTGGGTTTGCGACGCTTCAGAAACGCAGGGATGAAATGATCTAGTAAGGACTCCTCGCCCTCGTCGCTAGGTTGATTATGGTTGTTCGCTGAGCGTAGACGCGAACGTATAGGGTTCTCCGCAAACGGATCAACACGAGGGAACCCACGTTCCAAAGGATCCACGTCTCGGGCTTTCCCTTTACCCTTGCTTTTAGGTTCAGCATCAAGAAGAGGAGCAAGAAGGGCATCATCAGGGACCGAAATCCTGGCGAGGCATGCTCCGTCTATGAGGTGACCGCAACGTAGTCCCCACACACGAGCTTCCGGAGTCTGCGCATTTACGACGAGGGCAGTAAGACACATGGCACAGACCAGCGCTGTACTCATGCTGGGTGGCGAGCGACAAGTAGCTATGATCTCATCGTCCTCATCATCAATGACAATCGGATTGGCTTGAGACGATGTAGGAAACGATGAAGCGCTGTTCGACGTCTCGCTGGCCTTGGCAACCTCGAAATCATGCGTAAAACCAGCATCGGGGGTGTTGGGATGTGTGTATTCCGTTTTGTACTCGATTTCTCTTAGTGGGTCGCGTGAAGGAGGTGGACCAAACAAAAATCGAATATTCGGTGGGTCTTCAAAGCCCGCTCGGAGGAACACGTCGTCCGGTCCGTTAAAATCGATGATACGTAGCGCATTCCGACGAGGAATTTCGACCGTGACGTTGCCACGCTGGCGACGACTACGTGCAGCAGCGTCCAGGATGCGTTGTGTTCTTTGTGAAGGATTTGAAGCTATCAAAGCCCCACCAAGTCCCATATGACCGCGCGGCAGCGGCTGTCGACCATGTTGCCGAGGCCGCGAGGGACCGGCATCGTAGGGGCCAGGTTCAGCTGGTACAATATAACCTAGGCCGTCTTCAAAGTCAAAAGGTCGTTCGTTGGCTCGCACGACCCCCAACACAGCAGAAGCTCGTCCTCGAAAGGGCAAAGATGCGTATGGGCCCAAGGCAAACGGCAATCGTGGTACAGGAGGAATTCGGTCGTCATTTGGCAATGGTGGTGGAGGTGACACTAGACGGTTAACTTTGTCTTAATTAGGATACTTGTCGCGTGGCCAATCAATAGTACGCCTTACCTTGTCTACGAGAGCTAGGTCCGAGAAAATGGGGCTCATCATCGCTATCGATGAGGGAAATGATTTCAGGAGATCTGAGGCGTCGCCGTCGTTGAGGAGGTTGGTCATCGAGCGAGTCGACGTCGATGACTTCTGCTGAATCTCGTCGCCGTCGCTGAGGTACGATGGGCTCTACTGAGCTACGTAGAGCAGATACTGGGCGCTCTAAAACCGTAGCCATGGCCACTGTGGTGGTAGAAAGAAAGAGAGGTGGCCCATGCACTGCTCAGGTGACCATTTGGCAGGAGCGCATCAACAAGGGTAAACACAGCTCTCTCGAAAAAAACAAGTTAGATTTTTTTGTCCAAGAAAACAAGCAGCAGTCCATGATGTACCTGATGTTGCAACTGCGGGGCCGTGCAGCATCCAAAATCCAGCTTCCTGATGACTCCAGTCATCTCTGAGGGAGTTTTCTTGTCGCATGCAACTCCAAATCAGCCGAATAGAAGTGGCTCAGCTCCACCAGACTTGCTTTTGCGGTGGTCACGCGTCTGAGACCGAACAGTTTCTCATGCCATCTCGCAATATGAAGCTACCACCTGGACTTGCACATATTCATTCTTTGTTTCCTCTGCTCGTCCTTCCGCCTCTTTTAACGTATGGAGCATTCAGGTGTGCACAATATTACCTTGGCTGGAGGATCCATCTTGCTGTATGCATTCTGTCTCTTGTCTCTTCTTATCCAGTCGCAATTGTCTGTTACAACCTCTACATGGCAGCTTCACTGCGATGGGGCGCGTACAGGATGGCTGCGATTTTAGCCCCGCCTGTTCGTGAGAGCACGCTATCCATTCTGCGCCAGTTGACTACCGGCTACACTGAAGGCTATCCTTGTCTGTGTTTCTTCTCTCAATTTGACTGTCTTCACCGAGGCATTTCTTAGGCGACATATTTCTCGACTGGACCAAACGTTACGGGGAAACATGCAGTTTCACCGTCTCTGAATATGCTGTAAGTCTACCAAAAACAGTACATGAATACTGACTCTTGTAGTTGTTTACTACTGAACCCAAACACCTGAAGGCACCTACTGCTTTATGCTGCCTTTAATGCTTACTGATCTCGTCTACAGGCCATCCTTTCCACTCAGTTCGAGGAGTTTGAGAAAGGTCTGAATACATTCCCAACCGTAACCAGCTCAACGTATATCTAGGTGCTTCTTTTCGTGACCAACTCGACACTCTCCTCGGATCGGGTATATTCAATGCCGACGGTATGCCATGAATCGTTTTAGCCCATATTCTCAGCAAACCAAGGCAATACCTGGAAATTCCACAGGGCAATGACGCGCCCCTTCTTCAGCAAAGAACGTATTAGCGACTTTGAGATTCTGGCCAAACATTCTGACGAAGCAATATCAAAACTCGCTCGACGACTCTCTCAAGGCTTTCCTGTCGACTTCCAGGACGTTGTCTCGCGCTTCACGCTAGATTCTGCATCGGAATTTCTTTTTGGAAAATGTGTCAACTCACTTGGAGTACAACTACCTTTTCCTGAATCTTCAAATGTCGATGCCGAGAACTCCCTAGAAGTCATGGCTCACCCGTCAAACGTGTTTTCACACTCGTTTGTTACGGGCCAAGATCTAGTGTGTTTCAGAGCTCGCCTGGGGTCGTTCTGGTGGCTTCGAGAATTTTGGAAAGATGCAGTCGATGAACACAGACAAGTCATTAATGACTTTGTGGACCCGATTGTTAGAACGGCTTTAGTGAAAAGAGATCGAGAAGAAGCTGATCTCGAGAAGGCGGATGAGTCCTTTTTGGGACATATGATCAGGCATACGAAAGGTTTCTCGGTGCCTCTTTTCTGGTCAGCTTGTTGATCACCTGCAGATTACGACATCATTCAAGACGAACTGATCAACATACTAGTGGCAGGACGTGACACCGTATGACCTTCTCCTATTAATTAATTCTTATCTTATGCATCACGATCGCTCAGACAGCTAGTACCCTGACATTCTCTGTTCACATCCTATCGCAAAGACCCGACGTCATCAAGCGGCTCCGAGCAGAGATTCTCGAAAAGGTCGGGAGCACAGAACACCCAACATATCAGCAGATCCGGGACCTGAAGTATCTTAGAGCCTTTATTAACGGGAGGTACCTTCACTTCTTTCTATTAATTACTTATATTGTCTTCAGAGGTGTTGCGGCTTTATCCTCCTGTGTAAGTCATCCTTAATTGGCCGTGTCCTTGCTAACTCGTTTGTCTTCACAGACCAGCAAACATAAGGTATTGTCAATTAAACATGCGTTAGCTATATTTACTCAGAGTCCTCAGAAGCGCTAACCGCGAGACCACTTTACCCAATGCCAGTCCTACGGGCCGACCTATCTACGTGCCCAACACGACCAGGTAGAGAGGGAGATGTGTTGTACGAGTTCCAACATCTAATTCACACAGGATCTTTTACTCCCCTTTCTTAATACATCGCAGAACAGACCTTTGGGGACCAGACGGTATGTCATTTACGTTCTTTTCAGTACGTTGACATTGCTGCAGCACATGAATTCGACCCAGACCGCTTCCTCGATGCAAGACTTCACAAATACCTCATCCGCAATCCGTACATTTTTGTGCCCTTTAATGCAGGGCCAAGAATCTGCGTAGGTCAACAGGTAGCTCCTGCCTCTACTTCTAAAGACACCGTTCTGAGACTTGCAGTTTGCCTACAACGAAGTCTCATTCTTCTTGATCCGTATTCTCCAACGTTTCGATACAATTAACCTTGTTCCGGAAGTTCAGTCAGAGTCTGCGAAACCGCGTCCAGAATGGGGCGAAGCCCCGGGGACGAAGGGGACAGATAAGATCAGATATCAGCTAACACTGACCTTGAGTGCAAGGGTAAGTTGCATTCGTTTCATTTCAAGCGGCATACTGGATAAATTGTGTAGGGAGGCATGTGGGTTAGGATGGGTAGTGTGAATAGCTCAGGCAATGAAGGTAGGTAGCATGTCTTCGCTGGTTGTTACTGCCCATAATAGCACCACTTCACAAACTAATATCTGAGATCTGCCTGGCACTTGACATGTTGGGCGAAATTTTTTCGAGCAATAGCAAGTTCAAAATAGCCCATCAAAGCGTGTGTATGCGGGCGTGTATGGCAAACAACTTATCAATATGTTAGATCACCAGCTGTGATAAATGAGTATCACGATAAACGATTTTAGAGGAACGCACTCGTAACAGGGCCCACTTGGTGATGATATCCTTAACGCGCTTCTTCAAACCCTGCTTACAAGCCTCACAAGTCAAAGCTTCAGCCAATGTACCAAATGTGACAGAGACTGTCTGGGTTGACATATCTGCGTCGAGATTAAGCATATCAAACACAACAGATGATGAGAGACAGCGTACTTGGTCGAGCATCCCATGCCAGATAAGCAGCAGCCAGTGCCCAGGCCCTAGTCAACTTGCTCTGGTCTCCAAAATCACATGTAGAGGTTTCAGGATGGGGATGGGGAGGGGTAATCAACATAGCCTTGAGCTCCTCCGATCGGAACATGTGAAGCCTTACAAGTCGAATGAGGTATACAGCACCTATGCGTGCAGCTATTTCATCTGTGAAAATGGACAATGGGAAGGAAAGTAGATGGGAGGATGTTGTTCTCGCGAGGTCCTCGAGGCCCAATGATCCTGCTAGTGCATAGACGTCTAACGGAAAGAGAGGCGAGTAGGACGAAAGAGCTGTGTAAAGAGGTTTTGAGGGTTTGACAAAGACTTGCGGGTCCAGACCGTAGATCAAGAGATTTTCGACCGCCAATACGATCGTCAAAAGCGATGGCGAGTGATCAGATAGGGTGATTTCGTACACAGCATGCAAGACGACGTTCAGGACCTGGGCTGACTCGGCGACATATACTATCTGGGCTTTTTCCAAAGGTGTCGGTATAAGAGAGCCAAACCGGTTATCCGAATGTTTCAGCAACATCTCCGAGGACACATAGAAGAATACAGAATCCTCAGATTGCAAGGTGAGGTCCACTGGTTCGTTGGAGAGTTTGGCGTCTGGCAAAAAGCGCGTCGAGACAGAGATGACGACCTGCGAGTCTTGGTCCGGATAAGGATATACATACATGCACTCGTCTGGAGGAGATAACTAGGTAAACATATCAATGACCCGCAGACTGTCGTGAAACGACTTGACCGGAGGTGTGGGTATCTGCTCTTGACCCCGAGTCTGCTCGCCATAGGATTGAAGGTCGAACAGGGACTCATACTCGACGTGTTCTGAAACTTGGTAAACCGTAGGCAACATTCAGACTGCGGGAGTGAGATGCCATTCGAGTGGAATATAAGTCAACTTAGAACATGACGTAGGATCAGAATGTTACGGCAAGAATTGTAAATAGTCGGTGGCGGGCAGCTTTTTCGAGTTTGCGGCGTAACGACCTGCTCTTTCGCTCTGAAACTTTTGTACATCCAATATGCATATCATCGTTGCCTTATGCGCTACTTGATAACTTGAAAGCTTGAAGCAAAATATCATGTGACACGCGTCACGATCAGGAACCGGGTGCGTCATTTCTCCGTAATGACGCCGATCACA
>CEMS01903593.1:8730-68930 GCA_900068915.1 Megacollybia platyphylla | reverse complement strand
TATTCACGACCATTACGACCTTCATGACCTGCATCTGCCAACTTATACCCGTCGTGTTGCATGGATTTATGTATCATATATACTCTCTAGAAGAGACGCATCTTCGATAACGAGAAAACAATAAAAAGATTTAATATTTGGGATCTTTATCGATTCGAGGGGCCACTGCCGACTTGAAGCACAGGCTGCAGCAACACTGCCTGTTGGGAAACGTATGGCTGGCTCTACAGCTTTGGGGCCATCAGATGGGTATGTTCTCCCATGGGCCCACGTTTACAAAACAAAGCAAAAGTCGCACAAAGGGCTGGTTGTCAAGTAGCAGTGTGGACGTGGTTCGGATTTCTTGCCGGACAAAGGCGCGGATGATCGTCCAAATCGATTGATAAACCCCACGACTCATACTGAGCCGGCTCGCCAATCAGTGAAACGATAGCAAGTCTAACCTCGCTTGCTACCATGAGGACCTAGCATAGCTGCTTCCACCTGTAAGCTTGCCAAAAAGAGACATGTTCTGACCTCGTCTTGCGTACGGGGGGCCGGCGATTGTGGCGAACTCGGACCTGCTAGCAACCCCAGAACTTCTTGCTGTGCAGCGTAGTAATACTCGATGGAGCTCCTGTTGCATAAAAAACACATGTAGGGTGTCTTCTGCTCAGCATCTACGGACCGATTCTAGTACGAGTGAATCAAAGAATCTCAGCAGGCAAGTATTTGAGAAGCCTCATGATCAGCAACATACTCAAAGGGCCACCACAGTCGACTCGAAGACTTGGCGCGTAGCCCGTCGCGTGACCGCGACTGTCACCATCGTGATTCGCAGCAAGATTGTCGTTAGCCACGACAGTATGCGTTATCAGGCCTGGTTTTGCTTCGTTCCACTGGTTTGTGCTCTGGCTCCGAATGATACTCTTCTATGGGGTCCTTACCGCCCAAATCTATACTTTGGTCTTCGTCCACGTATTCCACAGTCTCTACTCACAGGCCTTATGTGGTTCGGTAACCACGACTATCAATCTATTGCCAGTCAGTAGTATAGCATAACCATTCCTCTCTTTGATCCTCAATTGTCAGGAACTCGCCATGCTTGTGATCAAGAAGACGGTTTGGACACATATACCTGGACAGAATATGACCCACGCGAAGGCGGAGTACAGATCCTCAAGGACAGCCAAAACAATGTACATATCACCACAGAATTTCTCAAAGTACCAGCTGGCGATCATGGAGGTAGTTGGGCTGTCAGAATAAAGGGTCGACCCATAAATCCAGGTATCTCAGATTTTCACTCGAGTTTCATCTACTTGACGTTCAATAGACCTTCCTTCAAAACCTTCTCTAATTTTCTATTTTGGCTTAGAAGGCCTAGGCGGACTCGAGATGGACACTGACGAAGACGAGAATGGCTTGGAGGGTCAAGTCAAATTTTCAGGCTCGACTCCAGAGCTAGACGAGTTCACCATCAGGGTTGTAGACGGTCTGCTCTCCCTACATCTCGCGTCTTTTGTTCAATTTCTCCCAGGTCCAGATAATGTTCACGTCACCGAGGGTCCTCATGCAGATGTTTTCAGTAAACGAATCGGTAAAACCCATTTTATGGGTTTGCCAGTTCAATCCGGTAACATCTGGCAAGCGAAAGGTCTTGTCTACTGCTACTCCCCGCTTTCAATCTCATTGAATACCCCCACAGAGGTCATTCTACAATCCATCATAACAAAAGCACAGGATATCGTAAATCAGTACAAGGATTCAGTCCTTCCAGACCCATCCTTTGTTCTGACACTTCCCGATGAAATTTACTCAAGCAGCACACTCTATGCTATCCAGAAGTCATTCACTGGCGAATTCCAGTTTGACGTCTTCTTCGACAGTGCCAGCTCCAAACAAAAGTTGTCCAGTTTGTTTTTCCTTCTTCCGCCATCCGCGATTCACGTAGCTCTTAGCCACCACACTCGATCAAGGGATTCCCGCCCTTGTTGCATCCTACGACAACCGCTTCCGCTCCCTGTTCCCCTATCCTGTCGACTATCCTGCGGAAAATAAGGATGTTCTCCAAGCTTTCTCTAAAGCAATCACGTCCAACCTCGTTGGAGGTGTTGGCTACTTCTACGGAACGTCTATCGTTAATCGCAAGTTTTCATATGAATGGGACGAAGACGAAGACACGCCCTCCGGCGGAGAGAAGGAGACCGGTGCAAGGTTGACCGACCCCAAAGCTCTACTGACCGCCACCCCTAGTCGTAGCTTTTTCCCGAGAGGATTCTATTGGCAAGCACTTCGCTATGTTTCGTTCACAAAGTAACTTTGAGTGCAGGGATGAGGGTTTTCATCTAATTCACATCGGGCTTTGGGATAACGATTTTTGCCTTGAGATTCTCAAAGATTGGATCAATCTCATCGACGAGGATGGTTGGGTCGCACGAGAACAGATTCTTGGAGAGGAAGCCAGAAGCAAGGTAAATTCAAAGTGCTCTTTGACATACTTTTCACCCTGTCCAGGTTCCTACAGAATTCCAAACTCAGGTTCCTAATTATGCTAACCCTCCAACACTAACCATGGCCGTCACCGCATTTATTTCACGCGTCCAAGCCGCTGCTTCTGGGCCCTCAAACGAGGATTTGGGCATGGGAGATGCGATGCCTTTGATGCCTCAAGCGCAGGTTCCCTTGGGAAACAACGTTAATAAAGTTGGTTCCGTTCCGGGAAGTCAATACGTCGAACCAGAACAAGCGCTAGAGTTCCTCAAGTCGATATATGCACCTCTCAAGCGCCATTACGATTGGTTCCGCCGAACCCAGCGTGGACAGATAAAACAGTACTCTCGCAAGTCTCGCTCTAGAACAGAAGCCTATCGATGGCGTGGAAGGTCAGAGCGCCATGTGTTGACTAGCGGTATGGATGATTATCCGCGAGGGGGTCCACACGCAGGAGAGCTTCACTTGGATTTAATTTCTTGGATGGCCTTTTTTACAAGGACCATGAAGGACATTGCAGCTTTTGTTGGCGAGAAGGATGACGAGCTTTCGTTTGCGGAAATTGAGAAAGCTATCTTGAATAACATCGAGGGTAAACATCCTATACTCACCAGTGGTGCTGATACTTTACCTTTCTACAGATCTTCACTGGAGCGAAGAGCATAAGATGTACTGCGATCTGAATGTTGATCAAGATGGTTCGTGAATCGTCGGCTTCTCAGTATCCACTCAAGGTTTCATAGATGAATCTGTCCATGTCTGCCACAAGGGATATCTTTCCCTATTCCCTTTCCTCCTTTCCCTTCTCCCTCCTTCTTCACCGCACCTCGCTTCCATTTTGGACATGCTCAGGGATCCGGAGCATCTCTGGTCTCCATACGGAATTCGAAGCCTGTCAGCCTCTCATCCAGAATTCGGCAAAGATGAAAACTATTGGAAAGGACCCATTTGGATTCAGATGAACTATCTCGTATTGAGTGCGCTACACAAGGTGGGTGTAATTGTAGTCCCATACATCTTTCTTCAACGTCGTCTACAGACATATGCAGCGCAGGAGGGACCATATCAAATTCAAGCCAAAGAGATTTACACTCAGTTGAGACAAAACGTAGTTGACAATGTGTTCAAGGTCTGGCGTGCAGCCCTTGTGTGTTAACGTTACTAACAGTGACATGCAGCAATATAATAAAACAGGATATGTTTGGGAACAATACGATGCTGTTACAGGAGAAGGCAGACGGAGGTAAGCAAGTATTCATGTGGCTATTGCTGTAATCTCATTGCTTTGTAGTCACCCATTCACGGGATGGACGTCCTTAGTTACACTAAGTGAGTTTTCCTGGTTTCCTTGAGATTGGCTGACGCGAGGCTAGTCCTCGCTGAAAAGTACTAGTGTGTGTACAAAGTGCTCATGTCGTTCAAGATATTTAAATAGTTCATGCATGCTCGTGAAACTGTTTATATACAATGAGGTTCCGTCGGGTGGTATCAGAATCCGTCCACGTCAAAATTAAACCCGTCAAAATGCAGTGAATCGAGCTTCATTTCGAAACTGATGTCGCCACTTTGTGCAGGGTCATCAGTTGGCACCGAGGTGACCTGGGTTTCGTGAGAAGTCTGTGCCCTTTTGCGTTCGGCCTTGTTACCCTTGGCGAACGAAGGGAGCCTCTTTAGCAGGACAGGCCCTTTCAATGATGAGGGCTGCTGCAAAGGAGACGAGAAGGCAGGATGCTCGAACGGTATGGCAGGGTTGAATGATGCGACATGATCGAATGAGCTGCCCAGTTCGACTGGGGTGACAGGTTCTGTAGAAGAGGACGCGGAAGAGCATCGTGACGATGGCCCCAAGCTCTCTATGGACGTCATCTTTGGTATGGTAGTTGAATGAAGAGCTGGTGAGGACGCGTTGCGAGAGAAGAGGTTCAGGACGGAGAACCTCTTTCTCACAGAGAACGTTCGTGTCGAGGGTGTAGGTGACGGTGAGCGAGTAACAAGACGAGGATGTATCGAGTCCGCATCGTCTTCTTGCGGTTCTACCGGAGAAACAGGACGACTTTCAGAATCTACGGAAGGACGTCTCTGCAAAGATGCGGCGGGCGAGGCAGTGTCAACGGAGTAGCGTGGAAGAGGTTGTGATGGCGAGGATGGACGGATGAAAAGTTGTGCAAGACTGACTGAGCTGCGACGAGAAAAACGGTGTGATCGAGGTGTCTCTGAGGATTCAGACGACAAAGTAATCTCGGTTGGAGATTCTTTTCTACTACGGGAAGTCACAGACCTGTTCACATTCTTAATGGAACGAAATGCACGAGTTATGAAGGTATCTGAACGCTTCATAGGCTGAGCGGGGGCAGATGACTTTCGAGATACTTTGATAACCTCGATAACTTCTGAGAGATCTGCGGCTAGCTCTTCGCCTCGAATTGTGATGTCTGACTGGTCAATCTCGGGAACAAGCTCGTCGATGGACTCCCGGCGAGAAATAAGAATTTGGCGGGGTTCATCGTCGAGGAAGGCGTCGGCAGCGTCAAAGCAGCAAAAAGAAGGCAGACTGTCCTCTGCAGGTGGATGGACATAGACTGTAGGCAAAAACGAATGGTGGTCCAGAAATGAATGTGGGCTGTACATGGTCATGAACAAAATGTTCAACTACGCGAGTGGTCACGTTCAATTTCCTTTCTCGGAATGGGCGCCTGTCGCGAGCGCGTGACTTGCTCGAAGAGCCTGAGATGAGAGCTTTGTCTAAGGACATGTTAACGTAGCTCAGAAGGGTTACAACTTTGAGATGTTTGAGATTTCCTTGAGGGCAGAAGAAATTCCATTTCGTCCACCGGACTAGGTCACGTGCAACTTAGCAACGGGCATCTCGGCATTCTCACATCGAACACGAGTATCACGTGACTCACCTCACTAGAATGGTATGTCTTCTTCTTCATTGATTGCACATTGATCTTCCAAGTCTGCTTTATTCAATTTTCAATCTCTGCTGCTGGTTATCTTGCTCACCATCTGCACTTGCACGTATTTGAGGTCCGTCGCGCCTAGGCTAGTCGACCGTAACAAGCAAGGGTAAATTCTATTTCGAACGGGCTTCGCGACGTTGACAAAATGTTCATCCAGTTTCCTTGGCTTGTTCTACATGTCTGCCCGTATAGGTACGCGTCCAACATCACTCGGTACTTTGCTAACGAGCCACCAGGCGAGCGACTGTCACCATATGTGGCACTAGCGTGTGTTGCAATGGCTATCACTCTTCTCCTTCAATAAAACACGTCTCTATGATCGTACTCGATACAGG
This sequence comes from Megacollybia platyphylla, assembly GCA_900068915.1. Lineage (NCBI taxonomy): Eukaryota > Fungi > Basidiomycota > Agaricomycetes > Agaricales > Porotheleaceae > Megacollybia > Megacollybia platyphylla. Next base: position 63,160 of record CEMS01903593.1, on the reverse strand, counting down.
AAATTAGTGTTACACCGGAATAAGATATCTACGTATCACAACTACCGTCTGGCTCTGTTCCGCGTGTTTTCCTCCCCGTTGTTCTCATGATACAACGCAGACGTCGAGCGGTTCTGTGTTCGTTCAACAATCGATGTCCCATCCCGGAACCGTGCCCGGAACAGGATGTTTGCGTTCGTAAAAAGTCCCTCCTTTAACGACACAACAACAAACTGCGAGCCCTTGAAGCGTGTACGGAACAAACTTCCAATGTTCTGGGTATGAGAGAGATCAAGAGCGGCGTCAATTTCGTCCAGGATGTACATGGGTGCAGGTTTGAATTGCAAGAGTGCCATGATCAGTGAGAGGGCTATGAGAGATCTTTGAGAAGAGTGAGCTTTGCATGGGACACAACTTGTAACAACAATACGTGCCGTTGACCTCCGCTCAGCTCAGTTAGACTCTGTTTCCATACCGACCCCAATTGGACTTTGACCTCAAGACCATCCATGAGATCTTGTCCTTCAGGAGGCTGAAGCTTCGCAAAGTTGCCGGGCAGCAGCTCCCCAAAGATCGTGCCAAAGTCGCTGCATTCGGTCAGCGAAATAGCATGTACAAAAAGAAGAAATAACGCACCGGCTGACTTGGGTCCAGGTCTTTTCCAACGACTCTCGCTTGTACCGGTCAAGTTCTTCAATCGTCGCCTCAATCTTGCTCCTGTCTTCCAAAACCGTAGCCAGATTCTTACGCGAAGAGGATTCCTTCTTCTCAACCCTAGAGTGGACGGCTCAGTGAATGATGAATAACAAAAGCCATGCAAAAACATACTCTTCAATCATATTCATAACTTTTGGGTTGACCTTTTTCTTCTTAGCGTCCTTTTGCGCTTCCAAATTTTGAGCTTGTTCCCGTAACTGATTCATGTCTCCAATAGATTCGAAGTTGTATGGTGTCCCTGCTTGTCCAAACATACTAGTAATCGCAATTCAGTTCACATTCAGAGGAACGAGACCCATATTACGTACTGCGAATCTTGTATAATCCACTCATTCTGCTGCTGGAGATGCGCAACGGCGTTCATTGCAGCAGTCTGTTCTTTGGAAAGAACCTGAACATCATGCTCGAGCTTCTTCAAATTAGCATCGGCATCAGCAACAGCTTCTTTCTTTGTTCTGACAGTCACGTCCAGTTCCTTGAGCTCGTCATCGAAACGAGTGAGAGTAGCTCGTTCATCCTTGAGCTTTTGAGCAGCTTCGTTGTAGCTTTTCTGCATAAGATGGTCGAGTTCAGAAAAGAGCAATCACTGCCTACGTACCTGAATGTCGGACCCTTGTTTTTCCAGCTTTTCCAGCTCTTTGCGAAGTTTAACAGCTCCGGCTTCGATCTCCTGAACGCTACCCTTCGCATCCACTATATCCTTCTCAAGCTGCTCTAATGAAAGTGTATCAGCACCATGCAACCAATACTCATGAAGAATACCTAATTCCAACTTCGCCGTCTGCATGTCTCGAAGTTCTGATTTGAGACCAACTGCATGCTGTTGAAGCGCAGTCTGTTGCTTCGAGATTTTGTTCTAGGCAGATCATCAGGTCTCATTCGGAAAGAAAATCAAAGAAGGTACTTTGAGCTTAGTCGTTTGCCCCTCCTTGTCATTCTTGAACGCATTCATATCCTTCTCAAGCTGCTTGATCTCATCGCCCGCAATCCGTTGTTTCGCCTGCGCACTCTTCACTGCTTCATTGAGCTCCTTGATCTTTTCTTTTAGTTCATTGACTTGAGCTTCGATCTATCTTCACGTCAGTATTAACTTGGTAGTGGAGAACCTCGTTACCATAGACGCATTACTGTTCTCGGTCTGCTGCTCCAACAAGGTCATCCCATGCTCCTTCAACTCAATCTCGGAGGAAAGTTTCTTCCATTCCTCCCTCTTCCTTCGCGTCCTCTCATCTTCTTTCTCGGCATTCGCAAGATTCTTCTTAGCGTCCTGAAGCTTTTCTTCAACCTCGATTAGCTCTTGGACTTTGATAAGAGTTCCACTAGTACTTGGAGCGGAACCTCCGCTGAGCGTACCACCAGGTTCATATATATCGCCTTCAAGCGTGACGGATCGAAGTCCGACATCAAAAGTGACGGATTTCGCGGCTTGGGAATCATTGCAAACAACGGTGTTTCCAAAAACGTACGCCATCGCATTAGCCACTTCTTTTGAGCTACCGACGAGGTCGAGCGCGAGCGCAACCTTGCCAGGAGCAACTCTTTCCGCTTGCGCCATTTTCTGAACGCAGGAGATTCAGTGAGGAGAATAACTAGGTACGACGCATACCTGTACCGGAAGCTTGCTCGCATTAATCTTGTTGAGGGGGATAAGCGTGACACGCTTGCGGAGTTGCCCAGCGAGGAGGTCTTTGCCGACTTTTTCATCCTCTACAACAACGTTGTAAAGACGGCCACCAGCAGTGATCTCGAGAGCAATGGCTTTGTTGTAATTCTCTTTGTCGAGCGAGATGAGCGTGCCAAGACGGCCTTTGACTTTTGTTCGATCAAAGTTGGGATAAGGCGAGGGGTAGTCAAAGTCGAGGCCTCCGAGGTTTTGTCGGGCAGCTTCGCGACGCTGAACAGCATTAGTATATACATGACAAAAGAAAAACAAGAAAACACTCACATCAGAAAGGTGGCGAACTTGCTGTTTCAATTCGCGAAGTTTCATTTCAGCCGCTTGCTCCTTTTCGTTATCCCACTCAAAAGTTGAAAACCTCTGGCGCAATTCTGCGAGTTCGCGTTTCGCCAACTGCACCTTCTTCTTATTGTCTCCTGCGTCTTTCTCGACAGACTTCCACTTGACTTCGAGAGTGGGCAGTTCTTTCTGAGAAAATGCCAGTTTGCGTTCAATCTGCTCTTCTTCAGCTTTCGCTTGAGCCTGTCTGGTTTTTGCCTCAGCAATCTGGCCCATGTATCCACCACCCGATGAAGTATTAGCGGCATTAGAGGAGAGTCCAGTTAGAAGAGTTTGCAAGAGATCGTTGTCGGATGCTAGTTTGGCGGATAGCTCGTCATGGGTCTCTTTGAGCTTTGTATACGACGCGAAAACCTTGTCCACTTCTTCCCGTTTGGTGGCCAGGTTGGTCTCGCTCTGCCACAAATCAGCTTGACTGACAGTGAAAAGAAACCCACCTCGCGCAGTTCGTCTTTGGCGCTCGTCATTCGGCCTTCTTCATCTTTGATAGAAGTCTTCTTAATGTCGATTTGAGTTTGAATCTTGACTAACTCTTTGTCGAGCTCAGCAACTTGGGCTTCAAGTTTGCTGAGTTTGCCGCCTTTTCTCATCTCCTCGTCTCTCTTTTTGATGACATCAGCAGCCTGCTTCTCTGCAGCCTGCGCTTCTTGCTGTGCCTTCTGCTTTGCGGTCTTGACCTCTTTAACACGAGACTTGCTCGTCTCCATCTCCTCTTTCTTACTTTCGATCCTCTGCTTCGCTTCCGTCCATTCCCAAGCTCGGAGAACGCGGCCAATTCGTTCGAGGTCGGTACAGGCTTTTTGCCACTCGAGATAGGATCGCTTTTCTTTGCGGAGCTTTTCGAGTTTAGGGGCAACCTCTTCGGTGAGCGTCGCGTTGATCTCTTGCACTTTCTTGTCTTTTTTTGCGATGGTTTTTCGGGCCTTGTCTTTGCGCTCTTCAAACATCCGCGTTCCGGCGGCTTCTTCAATCATACCGAGAATTTCCTGAGGACGCATATTGAGAACCTGCATAACGTTAGCAGATTGACGTATATACTCGAAAAACGTACTTTGGTGATGCGGCCTTGCATAATAACGAAGGTGGGATTATTGATGTTAAGCCCGACTCCCTGGAAGAAGGCATGAATCTCTTGCTGCTGAGCCCGGCGGCCATTAAGGAGATATTTGTTGATGTTGGGTAATGCAATCTATTCAAAGGTCATGAACGAACTCTGCCATAGGTTCGGCGCACTTGACGCGTAACAGTAATTTGCTTGGAGTCCTCGTAGCTTTGAGGACTCTTGGAAGTGTCAGAATTGTCGAACACGATTGTCACGCTGGCTTTCGTTACGCCCGCCTGACCGCGTTTGTAAATGAGGTCTTGTTGGTTCTGGGCACGCATCTGCAATAAAAGACGCGTCGGTGACTGTATCAAAAAGGAAGACATCAATCCACTGACTGCAGACATATTTGTGAGGCCAAGTACGAAAGAAATTGCATCAAGAATGTTTGATTTGCCAGAGCCATTGAGTCCGGTGATAGCATTGAAGGAAGCATCCCAACCAGTTATATGTGTACGAACTGGATACGACTTAAATCCTAGAAAAAGTTTCAGTATTGATTTCCAGTAGATGTGCTATAGGCACCGTCGAGAATGAGCTCTTCAATCCTCATCGTGATGGTTCAGGTCACGTCTTGTCACATCCAAACGATGCGTGACAATGTCGTTCCAACTCAGTTAATCACCTGACATTTCTCGATTCATCATGCACTTTGAAGATCCAGGCTCACCCCTCACGGAAATTGAAGAGGAAGATCTTGTGTCTGAATCTGAAGAGGACCAACCTGGACCATATCTAACTCCTGAACCACAGCCCAAGCAGCGAGTCCCTGCTGGGCGTCAAACTAGGGCGCAAACCGCTCCTGAGTTGACAATTACGCCATACCTTAGCTCTCCGCGTACCAATAATTATAACACTTCATTCATCTATGGTGTGGTATTTTTCAGAGTTTTTCGGCCGCTCACCTTTGTTAAGATGAAATGTTAGGAAACAGGTTGGATCTCAATCCGGAATATCAAAGAGGTTTGCTTCTTACATCAAAGTGCTCACTTGCTCATTCAAATTCCGTCAACTTAGAGGTTGTTTGGAGCGACGAAAAACAGTCCATGTTGATCGATTCGCTTTTTCACAACATCTATATCCCTCCTATAATATTCTGTAGGTCGAGCCCCCGAACTCATACCATGCCAACCATCATTACCAGCGGTCCAAGCGAGACGCATTCGCGTATGCATTGATGGAAAACAAAGGTTAACTTCTATCTATAGGTACGTCTGACTTAGTATTCGAGCGACTTGCCACTTATCTTTTGCAGATTCATGAAAGGCGAAGTAAGTCATTCTTTGTACTTGTTCTCCTGTCTCATGCTTCTTTGTTAGATTCCTCGTGAGTGACTCAGTTGGTTTGCTTCTGCTCACCTCGATATTCCGTCGATCAAGTAAAAATCATGTACGTATCCCTTCGCCCAGCTCATCTCGATCAATCCTTCAATAGGGGTAAAAAATATTACTGGCCTAGCGCCAACATGACCCGCAAGACCCCTCTTCCTCAAACGCTCATAGAGCAATTCAAGGGACTTGGCGTTAGTACTGTTGAATATGATTATCTGTCAGAACACCATGAAAGGGAAATTTTTCAAGTACGTCTTTTTACGCCAGGCATGTCCTTTGGTCCTAAGCATTGTACCAGCGCGTGCAGCTAGGTATGGCTCTGACTCCCGCAGGTTAGTAGGTCTCCCTTCCTTTCGATCCGCTGAACTACTCTTCAAAGAACGCTTTATTGCTCTCAACACCCCCAAAGCGAATCTTGTCCGCGAGATCAAAAAAGACCTCATGGACAGCATAGGGGATTGCATCAACTGGACTCATGCGAGAGGTAAAGACTTCAACACTCTTGCTCAATTGGTGTACCTCATGAGCGGTAACATTGCAAACACTGAGCCTACTATCAAGAAGCTGAACGATATGCTTATCGATGAGAGTCAAGTATCTCCTCTTCTTGCAAGAAACGTCAGAACGGTTGCCGAGATCTTCGTTGCCATTGTCCACGACGAGACCTTAGGAATGCCGCTTAGAAAGACAAAGTTGGCTTCCCTCGAGCTTCTCCTCATCCTTCATATGATTAACCTCAATCGAATGAAGTTGTCGTTAACCCAACTCTCCGATGCCATCTCCCAATTTTTGGTCGACGTTCGTAAAGGCAAGACAACGGGCAAGACACCCACTGCTCAGTATAAACTTATGATACAGTGGGTCAAAGGGTTGAAAGGTACCAACTTGGCTAGCGACAATAAGGGTGACATGCCTGCCGGAAAGCTTAGGCTACCACCCCTTTGTCCTGGCACTACAGTGAAATCGGAATGCAAGACACGCACCGGATCACTAAGCACATCAGTGGTCAGAGACAAAACTTTCGTCCCGAATGTTGAACCCCCGAAGCTTAAACGCCCGAAACGACAGCACGAGGAGACGGGAATCGAAGACGAGGCGCAGAGGGCACGCAAGCGAAGGCCATCAGTTAACCCTGTTTCGGCATCGACGAGAGGAGTAACAAAGCCATCTGAGACCCCTCAAGCGGCGAAGAAGACGCGCGATCCCCGGCAAAAGAAGGTTACGGCTCCTGTAGCTATCTCGCACCCATCGGGCTGGCAACCACAGTCTCCATTGCAAGCTCCAACCTCGCGACCACGTCGTACGATCTCGAATCCAGCTACATCTGGTCTGTCAACCGCTGCGCAGAATTCTCAGTCATCTATTTTTCCATCGAATTCGGTGGTCTCTCACCCCTCGACGGTTCAATCATCTACTTTGCCATCCCCTTACCCCCAGCCGTCTACTCCCGCGTTGTCGCTTGCTAATCAGAATGCTTTATCCGAGCACGATCGGATGGGTGGCCTGCGTCAGGCTCACTCGCAAGCTAAATCAATAAAGCGAGAGGCAGAACTCCCTGCATCATTATCCCGTATCAGAGGCACGCCTCCGACCCCACCTCCCCAAATTCCTCAGCTACATGTAGATTCATTTGCAACAAGTTCGACGTCGAAGCGGTTCTATTCCACCACAATGACTCCTCCTGTAGCCCCCATCCCACGCCACCAACACAATAATAATAATGCTAGTCTCATGGCGACCAGCATGCGCCCGGCTACAAACCGTACTGAATCGTACGGCAGAAGACCATTACACAACTTTGGTTCCTGAGGTCTATACGATCGCCCAATTCTCAGCATGGGCTTCTGCCTCAATTCTCGCTACATCTTCACTACATTCTATTCATCCACTATTGACACCTTACGTTCCTCCAAGGCAGGCCCTTCTTAACTTGTATTTGTCCCACGTACTTATACGTATTTCTTATGTCTACATGCTTGATACCTAAACAACTGGCTTTTTAGACTACAGTAGCAAAAGATTGACGAAAATTTGGTCTGCATCACAACCCATGGGCCATGGCCCAAGACTTGAGTGATGCGGCGGGTACAACAGTCTTCAGGTCTGCGGGAAATGACAGGTCCTGATGTCAGCTGGTGATAGTCTCAGTCGGTGATGTCAAATCCAAAGTAGCTGTTCTTCCATATCCCGCAGAGTAAACGATAAGGTCAATGCCGTCCTCATCTGCTGCCATCAGAGGAGGGGTCCAGTCGAGTCATCATAGCAGCTTGCTGGCCAAAGCCCTGAGTGTATGCGCAAACTCGGGATAATCAAGGGTGATGACCGAATCCGTGCTCACAGTTATTGGACCGGACAAGAAGCTTTCATCCTTCTGACGATCTCACTATATTGGTTGCTGGGTTGATCACCCACGGAAAAGGGCATGAAAATACCCAAGTCGATGGTTCTAACTCGTGAGTGTAGACAGAAGATTTGTCGGTTGTGAATGTTCCCATGAGAGTGGATGTGCAGAAGCTTGAACTCACAAAGCCGCCATATCCTATACAGCTTTCATGATATTGAAGAAGCTCATTGCACAAAGTAGCAATCTTGGTTGTGCTGTCTGCGATGGACTTGAGTCGAAGCACTGCTGTTTGGTCTTTAGCCCCTAGCCCCTACTTGCAAGCGCCTCCATACCGGAAAAGGAATTTTTATTCCCCCTCAGAGCAGCGCAATATCCGCCACAATCCATATTTTTGCATTCTTTCCTGATACCTCAAGGCTACCCACCGTCGATCCTTCTTGTGGGGATTGATGTCTGTTGCATCGAATGCTCAACGAGAGCTCTCTCGATGATCTCTCGATACCACGTGCCAGTGATTCCTCCAGCTTTCCTACCACTGGCAAGTTCATCTAGCATATTCATTTCATAAAGGACTAAGCTATGAATGCAGTGAATGCGTAGGTCTGCTTGACTGGTGGGAACCGAATTATAAAAAGACTTGCTTCCTTGAAATCACGCCACGGCTTTTTCTGGACTTGTTCCGTCCAGTGGCTTCTCCTATGAAGCCTCACCATCGTCCACTGCAAGCTCACATTCATATCTCGCTGATTTGTTTCGTGTTGCTCTTGGCCGCATGCATTCTACTTCTGCTCGTCGGCGCTTCTCTCAGCGTCATCAAGCCAATCTATTTGCTGCGAGTCTTTTCAGTCAGAACCGAAGTTGCATCCACCATCGCGACTGAGCTTCGCTTTGGAGTTTGGGGAGTCTGTGCTACAAAGTAATTCATCAGATATCATTCTATTCTGTCAGCTTACCCTGCAGCGTCTTCGATCCCCCCACGTTGCTAACAAACGACGGCGATTGCATTGGTCCTCAGCTAGGCTACAAGATCCCCGATTCGTTGCTCAGTCTGGCAGGCGTGTCTGACTCGTTAGCATCAGCAATCTTAACTGGTATCCTCGTCTTTCTCGTCCTGCACTTGGTGGCTGCAGGCTTTGCGTTCATCGCGTTCATATCCGCCTTCTTCCTCGCCTCTCATGGCCTCTCCATACTTTCACTTCTTTTATCCGTATTATCGGCCATCCTATCAACGGCCATGTTCGCCCTAGATCTCGCCCTCGTCCTCACAGCAAAGTCCCAGATCCCGAATCTAACTTCTGATGGTCTCCAGGCTGAAGCAGGAAACGCTGTATGGATGGTATTTTCAGCCATGATAAGTAGTTGGCTTTCGGTAATATTACTGTCCGCAAGAGTGTGTTATTGTTGCGGAGTAAGAAGGCAAGTTGACACTACAACCTTCTCCTTGATCCAACATTCTTCAGGGAACATCGACACGAAGTCGAGAGAGAGAAGGAGAAGGCAGACAGATGATTGTCCTCTTACGGGAACATCGACACGGATTCGAGAGAGAGAAGGAGAAGGCAGAAAGATGATCGTCCTTTTACGCTGTGTCACGACCTGATATGTGTGATATGTAATGAATGATATGGAATATACCCATTTTCATCGGGATCAGCACTGAAACCTTGTGTTCATTGGCGTCGGACGGCCCGTCCTTCCTGCCATCGACTTGCATCCATAGAGGGACTTAGAGTTGAGAGTAGGTCGTGTTTGCAAATCATAGCGAGTGTTAACACCAAACAAACTTTTGTTTTCCCTGATCAACAACAGTCAAGAGTGTCACTGCGGCTCTCCGCAATGGCGGAGAACATTTATAGCAAAGGCACCAGAGTCTGGTTTGAAGACAAGGAGCAGGCTTGGATTTCAGCCGAGGTTTCGTCCTTCAGCCGAGGGTCCGACGATGCCATCAGGTTGGCCTTCATTGACGAGCGTGGCAAGGTATCTGCAATTCTCTTTCATTCTAAAACTCTTTTAAACTATCACAGGAAATCTTCATAAACACCACCGTCAAAGGCATCAAAGACGGAGCACCAAATCTACCGCCGCTCAGAAATCCTCCTTTGCTTGAGACTGCCGACGATTTGGCAACATTGTCGCATCTCAACGAGCCTTCAGGTCCGTACACTCTTCCAGAATCCGATAAAGGCTTTCAACTTGCATCCAGTTCTCCATACCATCAGAAATCGTTATGCCCAGCATAGCATTTACACTTACTCCGGCATTGTCCTCATTGCAGTCAATCCATTCCAGCGCGTAACTCTCTATGGGCCCGAAATCATCCAGGCCTACAGCGGCCGACGCCGTGGTGACTTGGAGCCGCATTTGTTTGCTATTGCTGAAGACGCGTACACTGCTATGAGGAAGGAGGGCATGGGGCAAACCATCATCGTTTCCGGAGAAAGGTCTGTGTCTTTGCGTCCCTATATCAAGTCAGTTCTAACTAAAATGAAGTGGTGCTGGCAAAACCGAATCCGTGAGCATCGTCTGCCCGTGCTGGTGCTCAGCATCTAATCTTACGATAGGCTAAATTCATCATGAGATATCTGGCATCTGTCAACCCACCAGATTCCAAAGCCAAGCCAAAGCTAAAACTGACCCTCGACGACTCGAGTGAAATCGAGCGTCAAATCTTGGCCACCAACCCCATCCTTGAAGCCTTTGGTAATGCAAAGACCACCAGAAACGACAACTCTTCACGGTTCGGAAAATACATCCAGGTAGCTTCTGCCTCCCACAACTGTCAGTGGCTCTGATCTTTTTTACATAGATTCTGTTCGATGGCAAACAAGAAATTGTTGGTGCTCGCATCAGGACATATTTATTGGAGCGTTCCCGAATCGTCTTCCAACCCCTGACGGAGAGAAACTATCACATCTTTTATCAGCTCTGTGCTGGTATCCCGTTGAAAGAGCGTAAAGAGTTTGGTCTAGATTCTGACATCACCAAGTTTCACTTCCTCAAGCAAGGAGGTCCCACTTCTACTCCTATAAACGGAGTTGATGATGCAGAGGAGTTTAGAGCTACTCAGCAAGCACTCTCAACAGTCGGGATTAGCGTTGAAAAACAATGGGCCGTGTTCCGTCTGCTCGCTGCATTGTTGCATCTCGGCAACGTCAAAATTACTCAATCACGCACAGACTCAAACATAGACGACAATGATCCAGCCCTTCTCCTTGCAACGCGGTTCCTGGGCGTTAACCTTGCCGAATTCAAGAAGTGGACGGTCAAGAAGCAGATCACTACCCGCAATGAAAAGATCGTCACTGCTCTCAACGCAGCCCAGGCAACGGTGGTCAGAGACAGCGTAGCCAAGTTCGTCTACGCCTGTATGTTCGAGTGGCTCGTCGCCATCGTCAATGAAAGCTTGGCTGGCGAGAATGGAGATGCTGCGGACAGGGCAGAAATGTTCATAGGAGTCCTCGATATCTATGGTTTTGAACATTTCCAAAAGGTGAGCACTTCACAAGTGTCAAGTCAGAGGCAGCTCACATTCTTTCTTACAGAACTCTTTTGAGCAATTTAGTATCAATTACGCCAACGAAAAACTGCAGCAAGAGGTATAATTGGCCTATCTTGATGTTCCCGCTATCTCATAACCTCCCTCCAGTTCAACTCGCACGTATTCAAACTTGAACAAGAGGAATATGTCAAAGAAGAGATCAACTGGACATTCATCGAATTCTCCGATAATCAGCCATGTATCAATGTTATCGAAGGAAGACTAGGAGTGTTGTCCCTTCTGGACGAAGAATCTCGTCTTCCCTCCGGCAGTGATGCTTCCTTCCTTCAGAAATTGAACACTCAACTTCTCAAGCCTGAATTCAAGGATGTGTTCAAGAAGCCCAGATTTGGCAACTCAGCCTTTACCATCGCTCATTATGCTCATGACGTTACATATGAGGTCGAGGGGTTTCTAGAGAAGAACCGAGATACCGTCCCAGACGAACACATGACCCTCCTTGCCAGCACAAAAAATACCTTTTTGAAGGAAGTCCTCGATGCTGCCCTCCTATCTACGCGACCACCGGACAGTCCCAATCCGAGCTCGCCCGCCGTCTCCGACTCTGGTAGCGGTGGATCTCGTCGCTCATCCATTATCCCAGACCCTGGTCGCCAGTCATGGGTCGCATCTACTCCATCTTCTGTATCTACTGGACACAAACGTGTCGGAGGTGCGGGAGTCGCTGTCGCCCGCAAGCCGACACAAGGGTCGATCTTCAAGGCTTCCTTGATCACGTTGATGGAGACTCTCAGCGTCACAAATGTTCACTACATCAGGTGCATCAAACCCAACGAGCAGAAAAAGCCTTGGGAATTCCAGCCGCAACAGGTCCTAGGACAGCTGAGGGCATGTGGTGTTTTGGAGACTATTCGAATTAGTTGTGCTGGCTACCCTTCTCGCTGGACATATGAAGAATTTGCTGAAAGGTGTGTTCCATATAATTTTGCGAACAGTCAATCGATCCTTTGTTGTTTAGATACTACATGCTAGTTCCCTCTTCCATTTGGCAGCCAATGATTCAGAAATTGGACCTTCGAACACTCTGCACCATCATTCTGGAGAAGACTATCAATGACCCTGACAAGTATCAGAACGGTCTCACCAAGATCTTCTTCCGAGCCGGGATGCTCGCCGCCTTAGAATCCCTTCGCTCAGACAAACTCAACTACCTGGTTACAGTTGTGCAAAAGAACATGCGCAGGCGCATGGCCGTCAAAAAATATCATAACCTTCGCCAAGCCACAATCAAGATCCAAACTTGGTGGCGCGGCATCATGGCAAAAAGGCTCGTGGAGCACATCAGACGAGAGGCAGCCGCGAAGCGGTTGCAAACTGCTCTCAGACGATTCGTACAGAGACAGAAGTTCGTCACTATACGCAGAGCCATTACTCTTTTCCAGAGTCGTAAGTCAGACGATGCTATAAGGCCGGGCTGTCAATCAACTAATTTCTCTAGGTGTGCGTGGTATGCAGGCTCGACGACGTTACCGCGAAAGTCGCACTACAACAGCAGCAGTTCTTATCCAGAGTATAATTCGTGGAGTGTGAGTATGTTGTTGAATTCACATCGTCGACGTTGATTATCTGCAGATTTGCGCGCGTGCGGCATCGCTCTGACGTCAAACATGTTATCTACTTGCAATCGTGCATTCGTCGTCGCCACGCCCGCAAGGAGTTACGAGCTCTCAAAGCAGAGGCCCGTTCTGTGACCAAGTTCAAGGAGATTTCATACAAGCTAGAAAACAAGGTCGTCGAACTGACTCAAACTCTCCAGAAACGCACGGAGGAAAAGAAGGAACTGCAAAATAAACTTCAAGAGTTAGAGCAACAACTGCTACATTGGACCAACCGTCATGAAGAGGCGGATGCGCGGGCGAAACAACTGCAATCCTCCTTACAGGCAGCCGAAAGTGATATCACGCAGCGGGACACTCTTCTGTTAGCTAAAGGCGAAATCGAAAAGCGGCTGGAGGAAGCCCTGGCCAAGGCTGTGGAGAAAGAAGAAATCATTGCCAAACTGACGGACGATCTCATGCGCCAAACTGTCCAGCTCGAACAGCAACAGAAGACGATTGATAGCACGCCTGTCCGTACAGTGGAAGACAATTCTGTAATCGCAACCCTTAAGAGTGAGGTGAGCAACCTACGCGAGCAACTGAATCGTTCCAATGCTCTGAACGCGTTGACGAGAGGTGCTCGTCCAGATCCTCCTTTATCTCCCACCTTTGCTCCCACCCTACGGCTGGCTGAACCGGGCGCGAATACCACCGCTAACGGTCATGCTGTCGGCGGCCGTCATCAACGTCGCCATAGCTCAGCCGGTGTTTATGCTCTTGCACCATCGGACCACCGCACTTCTGTGGATGAAATTATGCTCGATGTCCGGAAGAACCAAGCCATGAATCCACGCGCGGTCTCTGTCGCATACAACGGAGAAGACAATTTCTTGCGTATGCGTTCGAATGGTCTGCCTGACATCCGCGATGATGATCCCACCGAGGAGAAGACTCGCCTGTTACAAGACACTAAACGGCTAGATGAAGATGTTTTCGATGGTCTGATTCGGGGAATGAAAATACCTGCGCCAAGTCTGACCAATCCGTCAGCCGTAAAGGAGATTTTGTTCCCTGCAAACTTGATCAGCTTGGTGACGAATGAGATGTGGAAGTATGGCTTGATTGCCGAGAGTGAACGATTCCTGGCGAATGTCATGCAGACGATTCAAACACATGTGATGGTGAGCTCACCAATGGATCCTGTACGAGTTGACCCCATTTTCTTTAGTCTTTCACTGGGGAGGATGCCATCATTCCTGGCATCTTCTGGTTGTCCAATGTCCATGAAATGTTATCATTCATATGCGTCGCTGAAAGCGACATGTTGCAAGGAATTGGACCAGGAGAAGAAAACGCTGTACGATCCTTCGACTGGAACGAATACGAGCGTCTTGTGACTATTGTCAAACACGACCTGGACAGTCTGGAGTACAACATCTACCATACCTGGATGTTGGAGACGAAGAAGAAGTTGTCCAAGATGGTCATTCCTGCTCTGATCGAAAGCCAGTCACTGCCTGGATTTACTACCAGTGATGGTGGTGGTCGACTGTTCAATCGACTCTTAAATGCAAACAGCCAGCCTGCGTACAGCATGGATGATATTTTGAACTTGCTGAACAAAGTTTGGAAGAGCTTGAAGAGCTACTATATGGAAGAGTCTGTTGTACAGCAAGTGTTGACGGAGCTTTTGAAACTGATTGGTGTTACGAGCTTTAACGATCTCTTGATGCGTCGGAATTTCTCTTCCTGGAAACGAGGTATGGAATGCGGCATTCTTTTGCGACGTATAGCTGATTGCGATAAACAGCTATGCAAATACAGTATAATATTACACGTATCGAAGAATGGTGTAAATCTCATGACATGCCGGAGGGAACACTTCAGCTTGAGCACTTGATGCAGGCCACGAAGCTGCTTCAGTTGAAGAAGGTCTGTGTTTCACTTTTGATCTCATATATATACTGAGATACACGAACAGGCGACACCTGCAGACATAGAAATCATATACGATGTGTGTTGGATGCTGAGTCCAATGCAGATTCAGCGGATGTGTACAAACTATTATGTCGCGGATTACGAGGTGCGTAACCTTCTTGAAGAACGATTAGGGCTGAGTGACTGTCGTAGAACCCTATATCTCCTGAGATTCTACGGGTAGTTGCATCACGGGTGCAACTTAATGACCGAAACGACCACCTACTTCTGTCACCAGAGACGGAAGAGGTTGGACCATACGAGCTGCCTCTTCCGAGAGAGGTGTCCGGGTTGGAAACATATGTTCCGGCATATCTGAACGTGTCTCATCTGAGACGACTCGCGGCATTGGTTTCATAGAATTATTTAGTTATCACACGAGCATTGCTGTATCACTGTTTTTTACATTTCTCTTGGACAACAACGAGGGTGCCTTCCTCGATCTGGAAGCCGAATGGCTCGTTGTACTGGACCGGTTCCAATTTGGTGGTATCCTCGTCGAGACACTTGAACATATCGAGTGTCTAAATGATTGGCAAGGGAAAGGAAGCGAAGTGAAACTCGTACTGAAGTTAAAAAGTGCATTTGTACGGCCAGAAGATCGACAACTCTACCGGTCACCGCCGACTAATGAAAGAAGAGATTATCAAAGGTAAGACGGGGTGAAGGAGCTTACCTTGGGAGCCCAAAAAGCCTTTTCGGCGTTGTCGGGCATTAATACTTTGAAATGGTGGCGTTGATCGATAGGCAGATTTTTTTCTTTGAGGTCGAGTGGAACAGCATGGTGACGCATTTTCATTAACTGGAGTTTGCGATACTGTGCTAATTTGGCTGGGTTGGTCGGGACTTTGGGTGGCGGCTTTGAAACAGCTTTCTTTGCAAGAGTCTTCGTCGTCGTCGTCGTCGTCTTAGTTTGAGCTGAAAGGCAATTATGAGAGTCTGCATGACGATGCTCGACGCAATACGATGACCTGCAACTTGTGCAGGTGTATATGCAATGGTTATCGCAGTCAGTGAGGGCACAGAGCTCGCGTTTTCCGAATGACTGGGTCTGCTCTGAGGGCTGATTTTGGCAGAAGTGAGATTGGATATGGTCCTTGCAGAAGTATTGGTTGCATGAACAGAGCACTGGCAGAAAATCGACTGCGGGACAGACTGCGCATCGTCGGCCAAGGTCAAGGCTCATGATCAATCTTTAAGTTTCACCATGAACATCATTGCAAGTCTCTCGGCATTTTCTTTCAATTTCGACTTACAAGCTGCAGGAAAGCCTGTTTGGTCGCACTGTAACGCCCGCAGAGCGGCTGAGGCAGCATCAGCGTTCTCTGGCCAAGGCGCAGCGGGAACTCGACCGCGAACGCGCAAAGCTGGAACAAAGCGAAAAGAAACTGATTATAGATATCAAGAAAAGCGCAAAGGCTGGCCAGATGGTATTCAAACTGTATATGGCTCGTCGCAGCATTCAATACTCCACAGGGAGCATGCAAAGTAATGGCAAAGGATCTCGTCCGAACACGAAGATACGTCCAAAAGTTCTACCAAATGCGCACACAGCTTCAGGCTGTAGAACTTCGCATTCAGACACTCAGAAGCAACCAGCAAATGTCTGATGCAATGCGCGGTGCTACAAGGGTAAGGTCGCAACTCAACACACTCACTTCTAGATTATCGATTGTTAGGCAATGGCGGCTATGAACCGCGGCATGAATCTGCCTTCTATTCAGAAGATAATGAACGATTTTGAGCGGGAAAGTGCCATGATGGATATGAAAGGTGACATGATGACCGACGCTATCGACGAGGTGATGGACTCGGAGGAAGACGAGGAAGAAGAAGGTGACAAGATCTTCAAAGAGGTTTTGGATGAGATCGGTGTCAACTTGTCTCAGCAGGTCTGTTGTTTTATTTTTCTTCTTCTTTGCTTTGACTGATCAGCTCTTGTTAGCTCACTGATACACCAAGTGGATTGTCAGTTGCATCCCCTCTCACCGCTAATCGCCAACCTGTTGCGTTGGGTGACAGTGGCGGCGCGTCGAGTGGACCACGAAACGAAGCCAAGTCAGACTCTGGCGGTGGCGGTGACCTTGATGAAGACGCCCTCCAAGCAAGACTAGACGCGCTAAGACGAGGATAAACACGTAATGTATAATCCATGTGAACTCACAATGGCATTTGTGGATTGTTCAAAGGTGTGTTTCACAAAGCGATCCATCAAAGACAAGAGAACAATGACCGGGCCACACTTAAAACTCGACCAGACAGAATTTCTTTTGGTGCCATGGAGATCTGCCGCGCAACACGCCTCTTTATACTCAGTGAGTCTTCTCGTCTTCTGAGCTAGTATCTGGTTCTCAGTTGCCACAGCCATCGTTTCTGCCGTTCATGGCATATGCTTTATCATCTTGTTTGTTGCCGTCTCGAAATCCTCGGCAGGCGAGTTGCGTTCTTCATCGTTGTTGTTTGATTGAGTAGACATCTTGCAGGCTTCCTTATCGGCCCTCTGGTTCTGAGCGGGCTTGCGCCGACCACGACCCTGCTTGATGTCGTGCTCAGGATCCATATTCCACCACTGAAAGCTCAAGTTGACCAAGAGACATGGGACCTTACCCTTCTGGCGCGGCGGAGACACATGTTCACCTTTGTCTTGTTGATCGTCTACAGTCTAAGTAGGTGAAGATATATCTCAAGTGATTTTCTGCTCATGTCCGCCTTTAGCAAACGCGCTCTTGTTCACTGTTCGTTTTGTCCAAGGTTATTTAGTCGATGATCTGGATAACGATCATCTCCATCTCGGTGCGATGGCTATTCCGTTCCAATGTTTCTTCTGGAGTGCGTTTGCCCTTGCCTGTTGCGGGTTCATTCTCGCGTGTATGGACGCCCTGCCTCCGCGGCCCCCTTATCGTCGGAACTATGAAGTTTCAGTTACTCGACTGACTCCAAGGCATTCTCGCATGTTAGGGCATGTCGAAATTTGTTATGACCACAACCAAATGCCAACCGTTAGCTTATGAATGATTCTGTGTCCAGTAAAGGCCCCTAATCAATAGATATTACCGTATACATTCCAATTCAGATCATCATAGTAAAGTACAAGACGTAGTAGGCGGAGAAAGTCCTCCTTTGGCAAGATATCTATTCATGCGTCCGAGTCTGAGGGTAGCTCAAACGACCCAAATGTGTTCTCTCCTGAATAGCTAACGTAGAGGAAATTGTCTTCGTCCCTGAAAGACTGTCAGCAATGCGTACAATATTAGCGGAAGACCGACTTGTGCTCTTCATAGATGGCGCTCATCAGCGCGGCGGTCGGTGGCAACACTTCGTCTACAAAGATGAAGATAGCTTTCTCTGGGGCCAACTTGATTCGCTTCCGAATAACGTAGACGAATTGGCCGACGGTAAGATCCTAATAAACAGCGATGAGCCATGAAATGAGAAACGAACGGACTGCTGACCGATGGAACGAGATATTTCTTCTTGTCAATCGTCGGAATATCGGTCCTGTCGGCCTTCTCACAGATTACCTGAATGAAATGAATGGCCTGCGTTGTCTGCAACAACAGCGAGACATACTGGAATGCGGTCTGGGTATTTCTGGCGGATTCGCTCAGCTTCTGCTTTCCGCTTCTCTGCAGAGCGAGTGAGCCAGCGAATACATTTAAAACAAGCAGCAAACCAAAGGGATGTTCATCCTTGAATTTGGACCTCATCGTGGGTGCAAAATTGAAGTCGAGTTGGTAGTAGCGGTTTAAAAAGACACGCGGCAAACTGACTCTATTATGACAAACACTCGCACACAATCATCCGAGCTCGACTTTTTTGGAGAATTACCAGAAATGACTGCCATTCCACCCGATATGTACATGAAATGACTTCTACCCTGCACATGATCGCCGTTGACAAACGACGACTAGTGGAGGCGAGATACATAAGATAAAGGGCTTCTGTTATTCTGTTATGTCTTCAGAAAGACCGTAATGAAATTTGCGGTTTCGCAGCTGGTTGCGAAGCTGACGCAGCGTTAGCACCGACTGCTCGTCTAATAGACTGTTCCAAGAGTTCTTTGGTGACAGTATCAAGTTTACTGGTGGCATCCTTAAATGCTGTCGGGCTAGCCGATGCGAAGGATAGCAGCTGAGCAATGCTTTGCGCCACTATGGGCAGCGGCGGGTTCTGGCTGTTAGACAGCAGAAGGGTCACCGTTGGCAACAACACGCCAAGTAATCGGGGCTCTACAGAGACGAAATAAAAGCACACACTAAATCTTAGAGTTACTCACTGTGTTGCTCCGAAACTGAATCAAAGAATGCCGAGAATGCTTTCCAAACTTCACCAACAGCAGCCGAATGAGTTTCGCCGACAGTGCCATCATTAACTTGCGGGGATATTTTGGCAATGTACTCAATCAGGCTAGGTAAAAGGAGCTTCGTACATTGTCTGAGCAAAACGCTGCCTGACGTAGACGCGACGATGAGGGTTTTAGCGCAGTGTGCAGCAGTCAGCGACATCTGTAATGCAATGGAGATGGTACTCGACAAATAAGGAGACCAGTACGCACATGGTCCGCGTCTAATAGTTTCTGAGAAATAAGGAAACAGCAGTGTTCAACGAGCGAAATTCCGACTTTGGCATAGGAAGGCACCACCGTAAGGATTAGTACAGCTGCCAATAGATTATTCTTCACTTTCTTGGTAGAAATAGTGCCCTGTCGGCCCCTACAAGGTTTTGAGCAGAACATTGAGATCGGAGACGCAGATACCTCATCTCATCTACGTTGAGCATGCAGGCCGAGATCAGACCATGTAAAGCGCCACTATATCGATCATTCGCATTTGGAGAGGAGGCTATGGGAATATCCAACAGAAGTTTTAATGAAGGCAATGTCGGTCCCACTAGGTCAAGATCCGACGATTCGTCCTTTAGCAGTTCTGTAGTTATGATCAATGTGTGCTGACAAGCCGTTTTAAAAAAGACTGACCGCTGTATAATAAAATCCCTATGCTACGGACATCCTCTCTTTGCGAAGATTGTATAGATGACGCTACAGACGCAAAAGCCGCGAACGACACGACGATCATCTTGATCCGGTCGGCAAGCTGCCCATCTAGCGTAGATTATCAGACATTGTTTTTTTGGCAGACGGAGGTAGACTGACGGATTACAGGACCATGAGCCGACGTGGAATGGCGGAGGATGTGGGCACATATTCTCAAACAATGGGCTCGAGGAGACGTTAATGACAGAACATCATTCCTATTGAGCTGTAAGACAATCTGTTATGGCACTTCAAAGAACCCACCCTTCATCCATCTTTTCTTGAGTGGCCGCAAACACGGTCAACATCTCAACTAGGTAGATTTGAACAGCCGCATCTTCAGTCATGGCGACACGGTATGATACGCTGATGAACTCATCAAATATAGTCGGCTCTAGGATAGCCTTTCCCGAGTATTCTGGCCTCACTAGGCACTTGAGTGTTTGAAGTGCTGAGATCACAGTGGACTGACGAACAGAATTCGCCACCTCAGAATCACTGGATGATGCTAGAGCTTCGTACACCAGCCCAAACAAGACAAAAAAGAATGCAGTAGGCTCCTCGTTGACGGACTTCGTCAGTTCAGCACCATTTGTTAGTTCTTGGCCATTCATGGCGGCCAGAATGAATGGATCATTTGATTGCATCGCCGTTGCCACGGCCTGGAGAATTAAAATCCAGGACGTCGAGTAGTACTTTGTGTGCTTTTAGTAACGGTGACATGAGAAACCAATGAGCTCACAGGTAACAAAACTTCTTTGCCAAGGCTCGAATAAGATGAATCCAAAGCAACCGAGGAAGTATCATGCAAAAATTCTGAGTCTACTCTGATGCTGGCATAATCACGAAGGGCCGCAATCCAGAGGGAGGCGAGTGTAGTACGATATGGCTTCAAAACGACGGACAGGTAGGCTTGCTTGATCCTGGCTACTTCAAGCTGGGCCCAAGCAGAAAGTATGGAGATTCTTAACATTGCAGAAGCATTGGGGCTAAGTTCCCCTGTATCACCAAGCGAAACCATTCGAGCATCTATGTGATGGTTGAGCTTGATTCTGGTAGAAAGCGAAAACAAACCTTTGGATTGCTCAAGAGCTACTGTCAAATATTTAAGAATACGTCCCATGCGATTTACATCTTTAACGACACCGCAGCCCACGAAAACGGCACATGCATGGACTGCAGACGCTAATATTTCTGGTGTAGAGTCTGCCGAAAAGGCTGGTGTTAGCGCGGATGTAATGGGTGCTTGATGCTGCTCTAACAGCAGGGCATCTTCGAAATCGGGATCCGGAGACGTCGCAAAAATCTGAATATTAAGAATCAGCAATACGGGAATGAAGCTGATGGCTACGATACCTGGATGACATCACGGAGTACTACCAAACCCTCGAGCCTGATTTCGGTAACATATGCAGTAGAGGCAGTAAACGCCATTCTGATTAGGTCAGGGACACGAGACACCAACAAACCGGAGGGTGCCTGTCCCTGGCTGCGGGCAAAGGATATGTCGAGATGTTCTAGTCTTCCACTGCTTGCGACCAATGTACAGATCTGGTGGAGGCACTGCAGTGAGAAAAGTTGAGTCCTCCACCTTGAAGTCTGACGGCCTCTTGCACCAGAAGAGCTGTCGATATTTAAAGATTCACCTTCATCGTCACGAAGATTTTGACGATTGGCGGCATCGGTTACTTGTTGCGAAGCCGTAGTACGGGCCATGATTCGTTGGCAGAGATCGATCCATGCTGACGGATTATAGACAACAGTTTGTTGAAGCCAGCTAGAGATGACATTTCTGACACCCTGAACCGAAGAGTCGTCATCAAGCATGCCAAAGAGATCTTCTACCAAACGATCGCCTCCAAGCTGGGACATTACAACGGCATCTTTTTGCACTAGTTGATATAGAGCATCAATGGACGCCACCTTCAGAGCACGGCGCGAAGAAGCAAGATAACCTCGGAACCTGTCCACCAATTCAGGGATGTTGACATGCTCAGGAGCAAACATGAGGAAGTGCTGAAGGCAACGAAGAGCTTCAACAGAAATGCTTTCATCGTCCTCTAACGAAAATTCGTGCACAAGATTAAGCATGAGTGTCCTAGTTTTATGAGACTCCTGAATATCAGGACCTAAAACACTGATGACGGCGTCGATGATCTGACATACAACAGGATATGCAGGACAGTCACCACTCAAATTGGCATTGAGCAATGAACCACCCTCACGTTCATGGGAATCCATCAAGTACACTTTAAGGAGCATGCCGAGCGTACTAGAAACGTATGGAGAATACGCCAGGCTAGCGGCATTGATCACCCGGGAAAGAGCATTGAGAGCCCAAAAATGAACTACAGGATGTGGATCGTTGCTCAAGGACATGAGGACATTGACAATGGTTTTTAAAAGTGGACCTGCGGCTAAACCACCGACATGGCTGTATATGGCACCAAGTGCTAGAGCACAGCCTGCCCGAGCATGAGGAACTCGATTGTTTACGACTTGATCAACAAGGAGGTTCGCTTGGCCGATGAAGAAATTAGTTCCAGCCAGACTTGCTAAACGGCCTAATGATTCACTGCTAGCCGAGCGAAGGACGTGATCTCCGTCAATCAGCGTGTCCTTATAAGATTTAGATGGAACGTGCGCACTAAGTGATATTACCTTCAAAAATGACGATATTAAAGAAGTGACCTGAGAGTTGGCAAAGGTTTCTCTGGATTGACGTGTGTTTGCATTTCTGAGAGCTAGTACGATAGCAACGGCTGCATTAATAGACACTGCAGCCCTTCGGCCTAGGTTTTTTTCCAGTTTTTGAGATTTGACCGATTCAACAAGCTGCGTGATCGCTTTTGTTGTGGAGGCCAGATCTTGCAAAGGAAGCAGCTGCGCAAAAAGCTCGATGGCCGAGTCGACCACTGACGTGAATGGTGCAGGAGGTTCGTACTCGCCATCTGCATTCGCTTGGAATAGAGTGAGAGGATCATGCTCACGACTACCAAGAGTAGGTTTGCGAAGCTAAATGATGATAATAAGTTCCATATAGTTAAGATGGGAGACACACACACCAACGAGTCAATTGAAGCCTCGATTGTGTCTCGGTTAAGAAGATCTTTGTCACTAGCCAAGGAGTCATCCAGAGAACCAGTTGAAGCAACGCCATATGCATAACCATCGGTACTCTGCCAAACTGTGGTAAAGCTGCCAGATGAGGAGGCTATAGCAGCTTGAACAGAGGAGCCAGTATATCCATCAGGACTGGCAAAAAGAGATACTACAGATTGCAACAGGGTGGCTTGGGTCATATCCACGATACTGGAGAAGCCAAGGACAGTGAAACACTGGTACACTCTGCGTCGAAGGAGTGCTTCCCTGGTCTTTAAGGTCAACCCTGTCTGGGGGCCGGTGGCAGGTACCTGAGGCTCTGCAAATTCCTCAATGTTTAACCCGATAAAATTGTTTGCAAACGAGAGAGCATTGCTCAGAACCGACGCAATCCTCCTGCCAACATCCAAAGTGACTAATGTCGATGAATTGTGATGCAAGAAGCAGAGAATAGCACCGAGTGCTTTTTCTCGAACATGAAGAAGGAATGTC
Source organism: Megacollybia platyphylla (assembly GCA_900068915.1). NCBI lineage: Eukaryota > Fungi > Basidiomycota > Agaricomycetes > Agaricales > Porotheleaceae > Megacollybia > Megacollybia platyphylla. The sequence continues at coordinate 39,970 of CEMS01903593.1, read as the reverse complement.
CATTCACTTATTGAACGCCCTGCCCCATTGTCCTTAGTAGTGGGTTTGGGTAAAGCATTCCTCCATAGTACCAAGAGTTGAGGAAGGTGAGGTCTGACAAAATTAGGCCCAAGAGACATGAGAGATGCTATAAGCATCCATGCAACCTCTACTTCTATACCTGCCACTTTTACATCATGTTCACCTGCTCGCTTGAGAAGTTGTATTGCCATATCCAAGACTTTGGCAGAAACATCATACGAAACATAGAGAGGGCGTTCAGGGATAATGCTAACTAGGGCTGCGAGGCCGTAGGCATGGCCCAAGGTACGAAGATTCACATCTGAGGGAGCGGCTGGAGAAAGGATAGAGCTGAGGTCCCGTTGAAGCATTTCCATAACGGTAATAACCGTCTTCGGCAGACGAAGGGGAGTCGAATAGCAGAAACATCGAAGTGTCCACGACGCTGTTATGCGTACCGTATGGCTTGGGTGAGCTAGCAGTGTCACCAAAGGTTCAACAACCGACTCCTGAGCGTTCAATTGGTAAAGATAAATGACGAAGATCAGACAGTAGCATACCTGTACAGGTGGAGGGGCGTTGCCAAGCTGTTGTAATAGACCAGCTACCTCTCGTAGAACGATTGTCAGCACTGATGAACTGGGCGAAACGTGCCCGGGCATCATGGCTGGCCAACGTTTAAGATAAGAATTAGAAAGTTCTTGAATGGCCCCGATCTGTGCTTGTTCACTCAGCATGCGGACCCCAATCAAGTCTCGAAGTAAGATCCCAACCAGTGATCTAACTAACAATGTTTCATATCGTGTAGTTGCGCTGCTGCGAGGGCTGGAAACGATGTCGTTCATGAGATGTGAAATTACAAGCGCATAGTTGTTCTCGACAAACAAAGAACCTAATTTTGTCAGCAAGGCTGCGTAAAAGTCGAAAATGCCGATGCGGATTTTTCGCGAGATATTGGCCTTGTTGAGATGGGTAGAAAGATGGCTAAACATCTCTGAAGGTGTAAAGAGAGGCTTGGTGATCTCAGGGGTTGCACCGGCTGCGCCAGTAGCGGAATCGGCATCTTCAGGATGTTGTTCCTTCTTGTTACTTTTTTGTGAAGATTCCGACGCAAACACGCGTTCTACTTGTGAAGACGCAAGTAAATGTCCCACTAGTTGCGAGAGAGAATGTCGGGTGACTTGATCGGCTGTCTCTAGGCTCCGAACGCAAAGGGAAATTATGGAGTCAATGTCGCTCGCAGACGGGTGGGTTGCATCGGCGCCGGAATACAATGTCATCAAGACCTAAAGCTTTTAGAGCGGCGAGTAGATCTGATGCTCCATACCTCTGCGGCAGCTCGTTGAACGGGAAGAGATTTGTCTGTGAGGCTCGACTTCATTTGTTTCAGGATGTCTTTGAAGAGCGAGTCTGTGACTGCGCGTTTGGCGGCAAACAATGCCTTTCTGAGTGCAAGGAGGGCATGATAGCGCAATAATGGATACTGTGAGAAAAGATGAGAGATTGGTAGAGCGCTTAGCAGCGAATAGATACCGTAGAAGACTTTGCTGTTTTCAGCGCGACTGCGACGATCTCTGCCATGAATGACATGTACTGGAACGGTACTGAGATGGCTGCAGAGCAGGAATTGGACTTACTTGTGAGCCAAAGGTTTGCATTAGATCCCCGATACAAGAAAACGCGGCGCTGGGAAAAGTGAATAGATATCAAATGGTTGGCGGGCAATAGCACATCTTATAAGGATCTCTATCGGATGTTTTGAAGTCTCCTACAACCTTGAGAAACGATTGGACAGTATCGAAGAGTGTACGGCTTTCTCCACGAGTGTAGAGCGCGATGAAACATCTCGCGACCGCGTTTCTCAGTGCACGACCGGGAATAGGATAGGGTTCTGGAGCAAGAATAATTTCAACAAGACTGGCCTCCAGTTCAGGTTGCTTAGATTTCAAGGCCTGTCGCTAGTGAGCTGGAGGGCATGAATTAGGATGACGGACCAAGTTGACGTCCGTAATTTTGTTTTCTGTGGCGCAAAGCCATTGGAAGACATACATCTCGCCATTTTCATTGGTTATATGTGACTTTCGACGAGTTAGAGGCGTTCGTACCAACCGACTGACCAACCTTGTCTAAACTGTCTATGGTGAGGTCCGTCATGGTAAAGAAAGTCACGTGCGCTATCGAGGTCCTTATGCCAATCATCGCGATCTACAATCCAATTTCTGGCGACGGAACTGCGAAAGTTGAGACATCATGCACTCTTGCGCTTTCTAATAGATGAATCAAGGACTTGTTTGAGAGCGAAGTTGCACCTCTCTTGCATAAGAATGGCCACTCTCTAGCTCGGTGTATTGGAACAGAGAGCGCAGGCCATGCAGGCCAGCTTCTTGTTGAATTTATGGAGAAGAATGAAGAAGACATAACTTTGGTTCTCGGCTCTGGCGATGGCACCCTCCACGAAATCGTAAATCACTTGTCGACCTCTGAAATCAAAGGAGTCAGAGCTGGACTGCCTCCTTCCCATCTACATCTTGTTTTGATCCCTTGTGGAACAGCTAACGCTCTGTATTCAACCCTTTTTCCACCATCCACAGATATAATGGATGTATCATACAAGCTGAGATCTCTAAAGTCTTTTATTGATGGAGGTCGAACCGTCCCCTTGACTCTGGCCATCACAACCCTGTCTTCACCTCCTTCTGAACGAAAAAGACCAAGAGGTGAGCAAATTGAACTCATGTCCAATCCGTTCCTCGCTCATATGTTCAGCTACTGCGGCAACTGTGGTGGTGTCGACGAGTCTTCATGCTTCAATCTTGCACGAATCTGAAACGCTCCGTAAAGAGATCCCCGGCATCGAGCGCTTCAAGGTTGCAGCAAGGAACAATAGCACCAGGTGGTATAATGCCTCTGTCAAACTTTTACCCGCAGCTTCAAAAGAATTCGTCGAGCTCTATGATCCCAACACAAAGAGTTTCATTCCACATCCAGATGGCGGTGATGACGATCCCATCGTGGATATCTACGGTCCATTTGCGTATTTTCTATCGACAGTCAACGTCGATCGTCTAGAACCTGCGTTCAAGATCGTTCCTTTGATGTCCGAAATTCCACCCTCGGAGGCATCTTGTGATATTGTCATAGTGCGACCGTTCTGTGATCCTAGCATTTCATGGGACAATCCTGACTCACGAGAGACTTTCGCATCGAAATTATGGACTATCCTTGGAGCAGCCTACCAGAATGGCAGTCACATAAACCTCCTTTACAATGAAAACGGAGAGATTGTGACTAATGGCGAAGGGCCAACTGTCGTAGAATATGTCCGATGCGGAGGTTGGGAGTGGTTGCCTGTAGGCGATCGCTGCGTTTGTGTGCCCTTGGCTGACGTTCTTCGAAGGACAACTCTGACGATGCTTCCCATCTACTCTGTGCGGACGGTGCTATTTACGTAATCGATAAGGACGGTAGGGCCGTCTGCTCAGCAGCAACACCGGATGTGACAGCAGGATTCATTGTACATGCGTAGTCTATAATCACTTTTGTTCAGTAACGTTTTTGCCATCGATTATCTTCCTCACAACTGCACTCGCAACTTTGTATACCTCATCTACAGAAACACTACTGTCAATCTGGAAGGTTTGAGGGAGGCGATCATCTACGATAGGCCACTTACCTTGACAACTTTGCCTTGCTTCCCGTAGTACTCAATGACAGGCATAGTTTTTTGCTCATAGGTTACTGGAGAGATATGAGTTGCCTGTTTGGATAGGAATACTTACCGAGACGTTTCTTTATACTTTCCACATTATCGTCGTCTCGGCCGCTTGTCTTCCCTCGTTCTAGCAGTCTAGAAACCATAACCTCTTCGGTAGTAGAGAAATACAAAACAGTAGTTGCAGGGCAGACCTGAGAGTCGAGTGAGCAACTTGCCGGCAAGTTTGATGAGGGACCTACGTCCTCCTCGAATTTGATAGCCTGGTCCATCTGGCGGGGGAAGCCATCGATGAGGAAGCGTCCATGGCCATTTCCCCAGCCTTGTACTGATTGATTCTCTGCGATGATCTGACGCATGGCATTCTCGAGCAGCTTGATAGTTACTTCCATGGGGACGATGTTACCCTCCTTGATACAAGTCTGAATAAGTTGACCATATTCAGAGCCTTCTCTCCGTTGTTCTTCACGAAGCAAGTCTCCAGCTATGGAATATTGAGGTCAAGGTGAGTGCCAAGATTGAACCAACCTGATAAATGGCAGAAGCCAAACTCGTGTACGAGCTTTTCAGACTGGGTGCCCTTTCCTGAGACAGATTTAGAGAAGAAAACCAATAGAGAATTGAATGACCTGCGCCGGGGCCACCAAGAACGAATATGACGATGACCTTACTTGGATCCACCATTGTTATCTGGTTTTGGTGTCAGTGGATGGTCAAGCTGTCGAGGTCTTTGCGATGCAGGATCTGACTTTTCTCTGTGCTGCACAAGAAAATAAAACGACGCAAACGATGCGGCGGAAATTGCAACCAAGAGCCAGGGATTGGGCGGAGTCTGGATTGGCATAAACATACCACAACAGCGCGTCAACATGGCAGACCTCAAATTCAACCACAGTACTTGCATCTACGTATTGGAGGCTTATCCGGATTCAGCTTTATTTGCAATTGGAGGAGAACATTCCGTTGAAATTCTCAAAGTTTCAGGCAAGATATGCCAACCAATCGCGCTTTTCCATCTTGGTTCGAGAATCACTGCCCTTGCGTGGTCGTCAAAGACAAATTCGGACGACGACGACTGCTTCGTAGAACTAGCCGCAGCAACGATGTACGAGTTCACATGCTCAGGCGCGTTAAATTGATCCAAACAAGCGATTTCGGTCTGCATCTCCTCACAAAGTCGCCATCAGCATCTGAAGTCATCTTCCACTTTGGAGGGGGCCTCAGCGGTCATCATGGAAAGGTAACCGGCATGGCCTTCTGTGGAGGAACAACCGAGGACAGCACACGATACGTTGCAACTGTTTCAGGTTCGAGTCTACCTTGGAGCAGTCTTTGTATAACCCAGTTCAGACGACAAGATGCTCATGATATGGGATCTTCACCCAACAGCAGACATCCCGTCTTCTCGTGAATCGATAGATATAGACCGTTCACCCTCGCCGGGCGCTCGAAAACAGCCAACAGCCTATGTCATAACCTTTTCAAACCCCCTCATTTCCGTTTGCTCGCATCCAAATACCAGCAAGGAGTTTCTAGTTGCCGGTCAGTACACGTGTTGGTCTTGTCTTCCAACATTCATTCCGTCATTCAGACTGTCGCGGCTCCATTTTTATGACAGATTGGCGCTCCGATCCCGAAGGAATCGAGAATGAGCACAAAGCTCATTCAACTCTGAATCCTATCCAGTTACTGGAGCCTCACGCTCTAGCAGATGTTTCCTACGGACTCGCGGTCCCATACTCGGGCTCTATAGCATGGCGGCGAGATAATTCCGACATGTAAGAACACAGCCATTCATCTCTTCTTTTTTTCCGTTGAATTGTTCCTGAGCAGAGTAGGTGCCACATATGGATCTAGATTCTCGATATGGGACATTTCAAAACTGCACGGTGGGAAACCCTCTGCGACAGGCAGCAGTTTTCCAGAAGGAGGCCACAGGTTCCGGTATGTTACCAATCCTAAAAGCCTACTAATTTACATGCCATGTCAGATGGAGCCAAACATATCCGGAATATTTTGCTATTTCAACCCAATCCCCACTTAGAGGCGCTGTCATCCATGTTCACAACACCAACTATGTGAATGCACAGCCTACGGTTTTCAATCTTGCTCCGCATCCACATCTGGTCCGGGATTTTGACTTTCTGGGTTCCCGTGGCATCCCCCAATTAGCCGTGGCTGTTAGTCGATCCGTTCATATCTTTTCAATAGGTACAGAATGAATAATTGGTCCCATACATACAAAACCTGATTATCACCACATCAATATGTTGACGAGTGCATGTGATGATACGAAGAGAAGCCTTCTCCCGACGTTATCGCAGCACCGACAGGCTGTGGAGATGGTTCAATGCTGCCAAAACCCAGTCCTAGGAACATGTTTCTCCAGTACTGAGCGTCGAGATCAGCGTTCATCGTGTTGGGTCCGTGGATCGGACTGGTCAGCTGGTCGGTGTTGGATCGTACCTCTGGCACATATGTGTCGTTTTCTCGAGGGAGCGGATGCGCAGGTAAGTGGGGAGAAGCCGGAAAATGGAATGATTGTCCTGGTGGACTGCTGCCATGGGAATATCCTTGGGTCGAAGAAGGTGACGAGGAGTGTGGCGAGGGACCTAAAATGACATGAGTAACCGGCCGTCATACTCCCAATCAAGCATCATCTACCTTGAAGCCGAGGGTCAATTTGGGGAACAGTCACATCATACCGGCTTTTTTCAAATCCCCTTTTGAAAATGTCGTTATTTGCCACCAAGTTTCTCAAGAATCTCGAGTGAGCAGCAGCAGACTCTGAGGCTGGTGAAAGTGAAGCAGCCTCATGGAAAGCGTCAGCCGTCTGTGTGATGGCGGCATGAATTTCTTGGGCAGCGCTTTCGTGCAGTTGAGGTAGGGTGCTTGAGCTGCGTAAAAGCTGCAAAGATTGAGTTTACTGCTTCGACAAAAAAAAAACTTTCACTTTGAGCAAAAAGACTGCCGAGTACGCGGACATGACGATGATAGATTCTTGACAATAGCGCTGTAGGTTGTGAGGCATACGTGTAGGTGCAGATTGATGCAACTTACGAGCAAGTTGAGAGAAGCAAAGTCTTTTGCAACGATTTTTAACGAGTCGATCGCGCTGGTATAACAAACAGACAGTGCTTGAACACTAGGATTCGTATTGCTCGTCTATTCAGAGATGATGAGAGGGTGTCAGGGCAAGAGAAACCAGATGGTACCGAAGATATGGAATTCTGGATACCAAAGGAGTTGAGGAATAGTCTCACATACAAACGCCAGTAGCTCAAGAATGAGATGTGGAACGCTGAGCCTCCAGCTGGGAAGAGGATAAGTTTGAGTTTCTTCTGTGAAAAGAGTAGTACCTCGTTGCATTTCTCGCTTCCAATGGTCCATCCAGTGGGTCAGCTTGCTATTACAGTTTCGCAGAACCACTTCATAGTTAACGTCAATATGACTGCCGTTGCGGATAGCCCGATTCGCGGTATGAAACACATCAGTGGTTTCAGCCTAAGAGGAGTCGAAAGGAGAAGTGACAATAAAACATGGCTTACTGCAATACGCCTGAGCTGTACAAATGCTGCAAGAATGACATCCTCTGGTCGTATAGTACCTGCACCACCATCTTCGTGCCAAGAGTTCGAATGTTGGACAATTTCGTCCTCGGGAAGCATCCAGTTTCGGCCGGTTTGTGTACTCAGGCTTCGATCGTGCACAAACAAGACAAGATAAGTGCGTTCACGATTTCGTCGTTCCCGGAGCTGGAAATCGTTCTCGTGGTGTGATGGATGAGAGATATAGCGATTGAGGCCTAGTTCTACGGCCATCCGAGCTGCCTAGAGTGATAGTGAGAAACAGGTATTTACAAACCTAAAATCATACATAGCCGATATATGTCCAGGTACACTAGAGGGGAATGTGAGAAATTGCGATGGATAGACGACAGAAAAAGTACGTTATCATCTGGCTCTTTCCAATAAGTAAGACACGCAAATGCCTGAACCACTTCAACACTTTTCCATCCTTCTGCAAATGCACGTATACGGAGGTCATTGGCAAGCTTCTGACAGCGTTTGAACAACTCGGGACGGAAAAATTTGGCGCCTGCCATGATGAGGACGGTGAAAAGAAAGGGACACTTTGACCGGACATAATTGACGGTATGGAGGGCAGGGTCAAAGAGGTTGATAAACGGATTCAGGCGAAGGAAGATGAAGTCGAAGAGGACTCTAGCGTCGTCGTCAGTTATGATTCCGGTTGAGATGGGATCGTCTATGGGCGTAGATGGTACACAGGCTCGTGCAGGGGAGCCGCAAGAGACACGATGGTTAGGTGCGTCCTCGTGGTCGTTTAGAATAGTCTTGAAGTAGGAATTTCGCTTTTCTTTTGTGATCATTTTAGCGGGAAAGAGAGCCTCTCCGTTGTGCTCTTCGTCGTCGTCGTCGACTTCGATTGAACGAGCACTTGTACCCGGATATTCAGAGAGGTTGAGAGGGGGAAGCTGGTTTGCGGGGAAATGTGTATCATATTCGTAGGAAGCGAGACGAGGGAGGACCAAAGGATCGTCGACCTGGCTCTTCTTTGCGTTGCGCAGACCCTTCTCCATCTCGCGAAGGAGCTTTGAGCTTGCTGAGAGCCTGTGACAGACATGATGATCATTGAAGGACAGCTCGGAGGAAGAATTACTTGGAGCCCGGCTTCCGACCCCGCCGGTGTTTTTCGAAAATACATCTGTCATGAAGATGTACAAAGCCCAAATGGAAATGATGAAATCTTACTTGGCACCCGAGCGTGCACAACGCTGACAAGTCCCGCCGTTGTCTTCTGCGCCTACGCATTTCATCTGTGGTCGTCAGTCAACGTACGCTTGCTTCGAGTAGTTCTGTTTGCCTTTGCTGCTCTGCAAACTTGGCAGGCTCTCGCACCACGAACCACGGGAGGTTTACTGCTGCAAAGGTGACGACGTGAGTGAGTCTGCTACACAGTTGACCTTACGGTGTCTTTGTATCCATCGGTCAATAAACCAAGTACCGGATGGCCGTTAGTGAATATACTCGACTGCAAAGAGAAAAGAGTAAGGCTATGAGAAAGGTCTTTGTGTGAGGTGGTGGATGTGGGATGAGAAGAACAGTCTTGCCAGGGCGATGATGGCTCAAAAGCAAACTCTGCGAATGGAAGTTGCCGGACACCCGGCATTCGGCCACTATTTTAATAACCTGCTTAGTATATCTCCGTGGATTACATAATGGAGATTGCACTATTTGTCGGTGTTTGTGCCCAACATGGTACGAATCATAATCAAGGGCGGTGTCTGGAAGAATACCGAGGACGAAGTTCTGAAGGCTGCCATTGCAAAATATGGAAAAAATCAATGGGCTCGAATTTCGTCTCTGCTCGTTCGCAAAACACCCAAGCAGTGCAAGGCACGTTGGTATGAATGGCTCGATCCTTCCATAAAAAAAACCGAATGGTCAAAGGTATGTCTTGACACTCTACATTCAGCTTTCTCACTGTTGTAGACGGAGGATGAGAAGGTGTTGCATCTGGCAAAACTCATGCCGACCCAATGGCGCACTATTGCCCCAATTGTTGGTCGCACAGCTACCCAGTGTCTCGAAAGATACCAGAAACTGCTCGACGAGGCAGAGACAAAAGAAAACGAAGAACTCGGTCTTGCAGGTCCAGGCGACTCTGCACCCAGTGCAGACGATGTACGCCGTCTCAGACCAGGTGAAATAGACCCAGATCCAGAGACCAAACCTGCTCGTCCAGACCCTATTGATATGGATGAAGATGGTATGCCACCCTTGTCCGTATCCTCCATTACTTACAGCTCCCTAGAGAAAGAAATGCTTTCAGAGGCTCGTGCTCGTCTCGCAAACACCCAGGGGAAAAAAGCAAAGCGCAAGGCTCGTGAGCGTCAGCTCGAAGAAGCCCGTCGCTTGGCAGTTCTCCAGAAGAGAAGAGAACTCAAAGCCGCAGGCATAATGTATGTATCCCTTCGTCTCCGCGGCACTCACCAATTTCGTTTCTTCAGCATGCGTCACAGAGCAAAAATAAAGGGCATGGATGTCAGTACATATGTTCTCATTTCGCATCTTACTCTAACCTTCCTCTAGTACAACGCCGATATACCTTTTGAGAAGAAGCCTGCTCCAGGCTTCTACGACACATCGGACGAGCAGGCTCGAATAACAGCTGCACCTGTTGGTCAGACTCTCCGACGTTTGGAAAACAAGCGAAAAGCAGACGATGAAGAGGCAGAACGGAAGAAGCGCCAAAAGAAGGATACACCAAACCAGACAAAGTTTCTTCCTGCTCGCGATGCTCAGATTCAGAAGCTTAAAGAGGCCGAATCCATCGGTCGTCGGAGAAAGCTCGTTCTGCCAAGCGCTCAGGTTGGAGATACCGAACTCGAGGACATTGTCAAAATCGGTCAAGCCAGTGAAAATGCCAAAGCATTGGTCGACGGTGGCAGCGAGGCTAGTGGAAAGCTACTCAGCGAATATGAGGGTGGATTTGAAAGTGCTCGAATGGCTCGGACACCTCGAACTGCACCACAGCGTATGTTTACACATCTTCGTTTGCATAGTCTAATTAACTGCTTCCACAGAGGACAATGTGTTGACAGAAGCACGGAATCTTCGAAACATGACTATCACTCAAACTCCTCTCTTGGGAGAGGAAAACACTCCTTTACACGTCGCGCCTGGCACTGGGTTCGAAAGTGCTACACCCCGTCATCAGGTCGCCTTTACCCCAAATCCACTTGCTACTCCTCTCCACACTCAAGATTCTTCCGTCTCTGCAACTCCCCTCCGTACACCAAGAGATTCCCTATCCCTCAACACCAACACAGATACTTTCAGCGGTATGACTCCTCGCGATCAACGTTCACGCCAAAACGACGTTAAACGAAAGCTGAAACAAGGCTTCAGTGCTCTCCCGAAGCCTGAAAACAATTTCGAAGTTTTGGCGCCCGAAGATGAGGACGACGAACAGCCTCAGCCTCAACTCCCCGAAGAGGACGCCGCTGAGAGAGATGCTCGCCTGCGGCAAATCCAAGAGGAAGAAGAAAGAAAGGCGGTGGCAAGGCAGTCGCAGGCCGTGAGATTGGGACTACCTCGTCTCGTGAACGTGGACATGCGCCCACTCCTGGAAAGGCTAAATACAACAGAAGTTGATGACGATCTTGCTCAGGCACAGCGCCTTATCAATGACGAGCTCTCCCGCCTCATCCTACACGACTCAATTGCCCATCCATTACCTGGGACGTTGCTCCCTGGTGGCACTCAATCCACCTACACGTTACCTCCCGATGAAGACGTCGATGCGGCCAAGCAAGCAATCCATCAAGAGCTTGCAATGATGGTGGGATATCCAGATGTAAATCCGGAACAGATGCATGATGGGATGATCAAAATTCTAACGGCAGATGCTGTGGATGATAAAGATTCTTGGGCTGTATTGAGGGAGCGACTGACTTTAGACCCTTCTACCAAGCTTTGGCTGGAACCGGCGACTATTCCCCTTGAGCAGCGTGTGATGGGCTACCACACTCTTCTCAGTGAATGCCGAGACTTGATGACTAGAGATGCAACCAAAGCAGCCAAGATGGAAAAGAAATTGACAGTGACACTGGGAGGATATCAGGCTCGGTCACAAGCTTTGATAAAACGGCTCACAGACGCTTTCACCCAGCTGCAAAAAGTGCAAGTTGATTTTCAGAGCTTTTCGAGGCTTCGAATTAATGAATCTGCTGTGGGACCTCGACGAGTGGCAGCTCTGAAAGAAGAGGTAGACAAGCTGGAGCGAAGAGAGCGACTGTTGCAGGAGCAGTATGCCGAACTTGATACAGAGAAGAGGGATGCTGAAGAACGAGTCGCTGCCCTGGAGGAGAAGGTGATGGCCGAGGCGGAGGCATTGAACGAAGCGCACCTTGCCGAGATGGAACGGACTTGAAATAGGTTTAGAAGTGTTAGAAGGGCAGTGTATCACCGTGTTGCCTCGAGGCTCTGCTACTTTGTATATTTTACAGGTATAATTAGCAACGCAAAAACATGTTTTACGACATGAGGCACGTAGATGATTTTGATATCGATATAAAGGAAGTTTTTGAAAGCCTGCTTTGCCCCCGATGCCCACCCTACCTACCCCACACACTACCGTGAAAAGTACGAGTACGTCGTTTACATCCGGACACACTGTAACGACGACAATCTTTGCACATGTCCCGACTGCGACTGCAGCTGGGCATACAGTGCCTGTAGTGGCAATAGCAGCTGGTACAGCATCTGGGGCGTTTCTTGCTGTAGCGGCTGTGATGGTGTGGTCTCTATGGGGACGAATCATGAAACGATCGAAAGCGAAGCTCAAAACTGAAGCGGCAAGTTCTTTGTTGCATGGCTCGAAAAAAGTTGCTCAATGGATGGATCCAGGATGCTGCACGACTGACGAGGATGAACACGGTCAAAAACTCTTACAAAGTCTCGAGGCCAGGGGAGGACGGACAGCAGAAACAACCTTTCTGGGCTCGACCTGCATCAAAGGTCAAGTTTGTGGGCATTGATGGCAACAATGAAAAGATGCCTCCTTTGTACTTGTCGAGGCCTATGCCATTGCGGTCTGCGAAAGGGACAAAAGAACCTGAGCCTCTGGGGACACCATCGTTGATACACAAGCCGTCGAACATTAGCTCTGGGTCGGTTTACTCTAATGAAAGTGGCGAAGAACGGGGTCGAGGGGCGACAAGAATGGACATTCTATTTAACGCACTAGGTAACTTTGGGAACAACGGAGAAGGACGAATGTCATGGGGGACAGGATCGCGGACGTCTATGTGGACACTTTTGTCGAAAAGCAGCCATGGAGGGAATCCAAGATTGTCGGGAGCGACGTCAGCATCGCTCTACTCACAACCTGAAGAATCGGATGGGTCGAGGCGGCCGGTGGGAGTCGCATATTGATGGACAAAGTAATTATGAATGTTCTATTAGAATCATTGTAACGACCTGAGATATTCCTACGCGAACGGGATGAGCTGGCACGACCAATGGGACAAACCTACGTGTTCTACTCTTGCTACAGAGTTTTTGAACCTCTGCACCTCTTGCCAGCAGTCTAGCGTTGTGTTGGGGTGGGACCTGGCTGCAGTTCGAGACGGCATTAATTCAAGCGCAGCGGACTGACCTGTAACAAGAAATGAGAGCGTCCTGCTCTTGTTTCAAGTCTAAGAGGGGTTTTTTCGATTGGAATCTGTCGATTTTTGCCTGTATCTCCTCGAGATCGCCTAACAAAGCGGTGGACGTTGCAGAGTCGATTGCCCGTTCGCGGTCAAGGTTCTCTTTCTCGAGGGCCTGTTCAATCTGAAGTTTTACATCGTCTTCCTCTTTTCTGAGCGACGCGAGCTGAGCCTGTATGCGACTGCGAATGTGCTCGTCGAGCGTCGACTGTGAGGTGGACTGCGTGTTTGCAAGATGGTCTACGAGATTGGGATCGAACTGAATCGTTTATCAGGATGTTCAATGCAATGAGCTGACTGACTGCGATCGGCGTTTCATTTACAATCTGTGTCGTCTTTGATGGTGCGGTGCCCATGACGGTCACAGCCAAGATTTGAAGATGGAAATTGCATCCATCGTCTCGACGCTTTACCGACTTGTCGTCTTCGTATATCTACGTATTGTTCGTCGTCGTTGTCGATAACCCTTTTCTAACTGCGCACAGATCCCAACGGGCCTTGCAAAGTTTATTTTGCCGCCTTTCTTCGTGCTCCAACTGCTGTTCCCGCCAGCGCAGACGGATTCCAGGAACGAAAAGCAATCTGAACAGAACCCTCAGCTTCAGTCGTCGTACAGGGACCTGCTGTATGACCTCCTTTTCACCCGTTCTTCTTCAAAACGCATTCAAAACATCAATCTCGCATTCAATGCCCTCCTCTTCGTCGCAGTCATCGAGTTCACCCTTACACCTTTCCTGGACACCGCTACAGACGTCGTATTCACAAGAATTGGTGCTGTCTATCCTGACAGCGTAAAGGTAGTCGTCAGATATCCGGCCTACAATGCAACACACAATACCGTGCATTTGCTTTGGAGACAGGTAACCTCAAACCCCAACGAGACAGAATTCCCGTGGAGAGATGGCCCAGTCTTTGCCCTTGCACAGGAAGAGGACTGGGTACAGTCCAAATCACTCGCAGGTCTCTGGCCAAGCACTTCTTACGAATGCAAGTCATTTCATTCATTATACCGTATCTTATATCTAGCAGACACATTGGCTGACACTAACAGAACAATCTTCGCTCATCCATCTGCTCCCATTCCATTCCGTACCTTCCCTGATCCACGTTTACCGACTGGTACAAAGTTCAAATTCCTCGCATCTTCCTGTATCACTACAAACTTTCCATATGTCCCTCTCCACGGCCGCACAATTAGAGGATTCGATCTCCTTGCAAACTATCTCTCTAAACAATTGTCCCGCCCAGAATTTCTCATGTTTCTTGGCGACTTTATCTACGCCGACGTACCCATATATCCTGGCAGCAGTCAAGAGACGTACAACAGACTCTACAGGCGGAACTACAACAGCCCAAGCTTCCGCAAAATATACGAGCGTTTGCGTGCGCGTTATCTCAATCCTGTCCTTTCGAGTCCTCACAGTCTGTTATAGCCATCTTTCATATCTATGACGACCATGAAATCAAGAACGACTATGAAGGAAAGAGTAACGATTCTTCAGATCCCTTCCCCGTTGCGTCCATCGCCTTTAAGGCCTACAACGCCGATGCCAACTATGACTCTTTGAGAAAAGGAGAATTCTTTTATAATTTTCAATATGGTGATAGTGCCTTCTTCGTCCTAGACACCCGCAGGCACCGCACCCGAGACTCGGAAGACCTGGTAGAGCACACCATGCTCGGCGATGTTCAGCTTGCTGCCCTCTATGACTGGCTCGGTCGTGTAAACTCTACTTCAACTTTTAAGTTTATCGTCTCCAGTGTTCCGTTCACGTCTCTCTGGGACTATTTTGGCACAACAGATTCTTGGGCAGGTTATCCCGTCGAGAAGGCCGCCCTTCTGCAGTCCTTGCAATCGGTCCCTAATGTCATCATCATCTCTGGCGATAGACACGAATTTGCCCATATAGAATTCAATACCGACACAGGAAACAAAATTCACGAAATATCCACAAGGTATCTATTCTTGCACGATCTGTCTGTTTTAATACGTTCACAGTCCTTTGAGCATGTTCTATATTCCATTTGTTCGGACGCTGCGTGAACAGAGCCAGGAAGCCGTCAATCAGTCTTCTATAATTCCGCAAGAGCGCGTTATCAAATACATTGCATCTGGAAACTACAAATGGTACGTGAACAGTGTCATCACCATCCTTCAGACTCAGCCTTGAAGGTCCACTTTTGAAGTAGATACAACAGACCGTGCAAAACCTATCGTCAGAATCGAGGTTATGATCGATGGCAGACCTGCCCATCAGTAAGTGCATGTCTCTAATTAAATCTTGTCATATCAACTGTTCAGAATCGAAATCGAAGGAGAGCCCGTTAAGCTATTCTCATCAACCGCGTTGGGAGCTCTCATTCCGACAGGATTCAAAGAGATCTTTGATAGAATAGGCATGCAGCCTAGTAGATGGTTTTGAATACATTACTTTCAGTTCTCAGAGAATCTCTGCCGAATCCTAGCATAGTGCTTCATCTCCGTTTCACTGACACTCGGTACAAGGTTCTTCAGAGCTTGTTCAAAGTCTTCTTGTGTCACTACCACCTCAATTTCAGCCTTAGTGGCAACCTCCGCAAGATAGTATTGGGCCGTCAAGGTATAAGGATAACACTCTTCACGGTTAAGAATATCTGCATTGCATTCAGATACAAGCAGTAGCAAGTAAGCCGCAAAACCCACCAATCTTTCTATCAAGATTTTCCGCCGTTCGGGACATTGCATTCAGCAATGCGTCAGCACACAGAGCGTAAAAGTCGGCTCCTGTGTAATTGAATGGGCAACTTTCAGCAACCATAGCGAAGTTGACGTTCGAGCTTAGAACAAACTTCCTCGTTAGCGCCTTGAGGATGTCGAGTTGCTCTGCATGAGTAGTGCTCACACCGAGATACAACATCCGATCGAACCGTCCAGGACGAAGCAGAGCGGGGTCCAATAGATCGGGTCGATTCGTAGCACCGAGGACAAAAACATCGGTACCCCCAGAAGCATTTGACATTCCATCCAGCTCTGCTAAAAGCTGGCTGACAATGCGGTCCATCACGCCACCAGAGTCGCCGTGGTTGCCTCGCTTGGGGGCAATAGAATCTAATTCGTCAAAGAATATGACACAAGGTTTTGCGTCTCTGGCTCGTTGAAATACTCTGCGTACATTGGCCTCGGATTCACCGATATACATGTTCAGGAGCTCGGGACCTTTGACAGAGAAAAAGTTGAGCGAAAACGATGTTGCCACGGCCTTTGCCACAAGGGTCTTGCCAGTCCCTGGCGGCCCGTAGAGCAGGATGCCTCAACAGTATTTAAACAGACAGGATCATGATTATTTGGTGACACACCTGAGCGCTTTTTCAAACCGGCAGCAAAAAGCTCAGGATGCTCTAGAGGAAGCTGTATTGTGTCAAGAATATCAGACTTGACGTGCGCTAGTCCGCCGACATCATCCCAAGATACACTGGGAATTTTAGGTGCACCAATGCTTTCGGAATAAGAGCTCCTGGCGTTTCGAAGAGCTGTATCAAAATGGATATCAGATAGTGGTATACCGGCATGAATGACGTCTGATTCACTGCTGGAGCTGAAACAACATTAAAGAGGGCTTTAGTCGATAAAGGGGAAGCGCACGAAACCCTGCAGGCTTGTTTCGTTGCTTCCGCTTCTGCACGAATCACAAGATCACACAAGTCGGCAGGAAGCAATGCAGCTGTTTGGATAGCCAGGGACCGTAAGGATACGTCTGGTGAAATTGTAAAGTCTTTGAGCAATGACTCCAAGATTTCAAGTCTCTCAGTCTCAGACGGAGCCTCGATCAACGTCAACCCTGCACACAGTCGAAGGCAAAATACAAACCTGAAAGGTCACTTCGTGTTTGAAACACGCGTGAATTGCAGAGGGAACACGGCTGGCATCGGACATTGTACCACAGACTACAACCGGATGACCGGTTCCTCTCCAAACCTGTGGCAAATTTTCTATGCATTCGCGCAATATCTGCGCCAAATTCGGTTCTGCAGCTAATTGTCAGTGCATAAAACATATTTTTGATGCAACTAGACCTTTGCCTGGCTCTCCCGGCTGCGTTGTTTGCGTCAGTGCCTCCAGGTGCCGCAGAAAAAGCATACAAGGGGCAGACTCGGCTGCTTTTTCAAAGCGTGAACGAATCAAGGCTTCTGTCTTGACGTCACTTTCGCTGAGGATATCGAAGCAGTTGACTTCGAAAAAGTGCATGCCCAAGCAATGGCAGACGCTTCGAGCTACTGTAAGCTTTCCGACTCCCCTGGCTCCTTTCAATGATATAGACAAATGCAGGTGGTAGTCCACCGCATTACGTT
This sequence comes from Megacollybia platyphylla, assembly GCA_900068915.1. NCBI lineage: Eukaryota > Fungi > Basidiomycota > Agaricomycetes > Agaricales > Porotheleaceae > Megacollybia > Megacollybia platyphylla. The sequence goes on along the minus strand of CEMS01903593.1, from coordinate 22,694 downwards.
CGAGTGTTGCAGACAACAAGAAAAGCAGCTTCTGGTAGGGAGAGTCGCGTCCGCAGAGACAGGGGAAGGTGGAAGGTTCGAGTATGGTGCTGCCCACCATTTGCAGATAGCGGCTGGCATCAGGAACGCGGAGATGTTCAGCGCCGGTCTGCACCATGCGAGTTGAGGTTGGTTCAAACCAACAACCCAACTCACCCGTGGTACATCCGATGTACAAGTCTGGACCAATAGTCTCGTCGCACGAGATGACATCGTGTTCAATGTTGGTAATGACAAACCAGACAATCTCGTTCATGTAATCCGTCACTACCGGCAGACTGATAGATTTCAATCTCAAAAATGAAAAATCAAGAGGGAGGAACTCATACCTGTCATCGGCCAAACCATCCTCTTCGTTATTCTCATGCAATGCAGAAAGATCAGTGTCAATCGGTATGGCTATAAGATCGCCTTTTTTTACGAGCCGTCTTCCAGCAGCGAAACGAGCTTTGAGGGCGCGCAGAAATTGGGTTTGAAATGCGCGTGATGTGGAATATGGAGACGCAACCCGTGCTAAAGTGACAACGCGAGCTGTGGGGATGGCTGGCTGACCAGATCCAAAAGGACTAGGATGAAGCCAAACTGGACCGGAGGTAGAAGGATAGACTTTTGAGCCGATGTTGCGTAGAAGGATAGGAGAGCCGGTGACGGTACCACTACAAACATTGAGAAGTGGCTCAATTGAGGATAAAAGAGTTGTTACGAAGCAGCCACCATGTCGTCGCTAGCGATGACTCGAACCAGACGATAGTCAATGCAGCGAATCACAGCCCAATCACCATTGAGTATACCAACTCGCCCAAGATCTGGTGTGCGGACGTAGAGAGTGCATTCGTCATCTAGGAGAGAGACGGGCTCGTTCATCTCCTTGCATGTAAAGCGAGTTTCGGACTTTGATTGAGTATTTGACGGCACAGCTGGTGCTGAAGGACGGAGACTTGGATGAATGACGGAGTTTGCGAGGAAATCTTCGTCAATTTCAAACTCAGTAGCATCTTCAGTTTGATCTGTTGATGTGGGCGAACTGATGAGTGCATCTGGGGCAGAAGTTACGCAGAATCTGGTAGTACCGCACAATGCGAGTCCCTGGAGAACGGGTTCCAAAAGTTCCAGACGATACTGAAGCATAGTAGACGGTGTATTTGTTCCGCTGCCATTGACACGAACTAGTTCTGAGCTGAACGAGTGAACAGAGTCCTGTCGGATGATTTTGTGATCTTCGGAAAGCCAAGATTCAAGAAGAGAAGGATAGGAAGTAGCGGTTCGATACGCTTCTTCCGACAAGGCTGATATGAAGACTTGAGTCAAAGGTACAGGCTGAACTACGGTAATGGTGAGATGTAAACCCTGAAACTTGGTAAACCACTGATGCGGGAGTGCAATTCCTGAGGTCTGTGAAGTAAGTGATATATTGAAAGCTGAGTTGCGTAAAGCACCTGCTCGTCATGAACGGCCCAGCAGACGAGTTTGTGGGATTTACGCGTCGTCGAGATGGATATAAAAACTTCATTTTTTGTGCGTAGAGTGCGCCATAATTTCGTTCCAAGCAAAGCAGTTTCGCGCCCTTTAAAATCTGGATCCTTTTTGGCAGTTAGTGGTCCGAAAGCAGACATGGTACAAACAAGCCACGCTCGATATGAACCGCGGTCGAGGATTTCGTGGAAGTCGCGGAGGCGGCCGTGGAGGATTCCAGCAGCGAGATGCGGGACCACCAGACTCTGTGCTAGGTGGGTTTGCGCTGTGCAGCTCGAAAAGATTGACTTCGTATAGAAATTGGTTCATTCATGCATGCAGTCGAAGACGAAATGCTATGCTCATCAGTAATGCCTGACAAAGTTCCCTACTTCAATGCACCAATCTATCTTCAAAATAAGTCTGTCATCGGAAAGGTGGACGAAATCCTTGGCCCGATAAATCAAGTCTATTTTAGCGTTAAAATGGGCGAGGGCATGGTGGCCAGCAGCTTTAAAACAGGCGACAAAGTCTACATTGCAGGCGATAAACTTCTGCCCTTGGAACGCTTTTTACCAAAACCTAAAGTGTTCGGAGTCAGTAGTGCGTCAATCCATCCCAGTGACGTTCTGCTAAGTTTCATTTCAGAAAAACGCGGCACAGGCCGTGGCGGACCTCCGGGACGCGGTCGCGGGGGATTTCAGCAAAGAGGCAGGGGATCAGGTGGACGAGGTTTTGACAGAGGACGAGGTTTTGACAGAGGACGAGGTTTCGACAGAGGACGAGGTTTCGACAGAGGGCGCGGTAGAGGATGGTCTCGTGGTCGAGGATGAGCTTGTTTGCACATCATACAATACATCTGCTTCACTCCTTACTCGCCAGTGTCAACCACATACTCCAGTGTTTGCGTTCTTCCCCAGATCCTTCAAATTTCCAATTTATGGTCTTGATCTCGTAGAAGCCTTCGTCCAAAGAAGGCTCATCTATCGAGCCAATATCTGCTACAAAACTGTGTTTCGGCTGTAGAAAGTCAGTGTGAGGTCGATCAGAGAATACTCCATACCTCTTTCGCTGCCACTGAAGCAGGCAAATTAAAGGCTCGGTACAGGTTATTGTGATTTGCCAGTAGCCTTGGTGCTTTGAAGTAGAAGCATCTTGGCAAATGTAAGCGGTAGATGAGAGCACAATCAAGTCTGTCTTGCCTTACACGGACACCCAGCTGAGCAGCCAGATGTATGTACTTTTTTCGGATCGTGGTGTTGATGTTCAGCTCAAGTGCACAACTCTGTTTCTGGCCAAGTGTGTCTTGTAGATTTTTCAAGCACCGTGATCCAGAGGTCTGCTGGTCAATGTGTGCATAGCCGGTAGGTTGAAGGTATCGTCGGTAAAATGTGGATTTGCCCACACATCGTAATCCAACTAACAGAATGAGTTCGTGGACCGGAGGCTGCGGTACCAGTGGGGGCGATGTGGGTTCGAACAATTGACTCGCTTCACGGAGTTGATTAACATGAAAGCCTTTCAATGTGTATGCAACAGGTGCTGCGCCAAGAAAGTATTCCTATAGTCGGCTTAGCCTTAGAGAGAGAAGCAGTCAAGTGTACCTGGGGAGTATAGAAGCGCAATCCGACATTCGAAGCCCACTTGCGATCTGTTCCGGAGTAGTCTCCGGGACGGCCAGCAGCATCGCCCACAAAAAACGATGCGTCCTTGTCTGCGAGGAAAGTGAGCAGCAAGCAACGGAGGTAGCAGCTTTACCAATTATGATTCCAGACTCTGCATATATATTCTCAAGTGCTGTCCAGATCCCAGGTATCGGTTTTCGAAACTGGTCCTTCTCTGACGCACCAAAGATCCGAAATGGCACGTCTGGAAGCTGGCAGGAATGAGAGTAAATGTGGTGAGAAATTGAACGCACTGCCGCAGCTATGGATGGAATCTTCTTCCTCCGCCATTCCATCACCTTAGCCTTCGGATACCCTTGATTCGAGACTATGACTATCGCAAATCTGAGAAATGACCTTCAATCCCATCGTGAGATCGGTCGTGAGAGACTCGCCCTTCGTTATGAAGTAGATTAAGCTTCTCTGGGATGCAGTCTCTCCACCAAGACCACTGAACTTGACTAAAGTTTGCTTGTATCAGAGTCCCATCAAGGTCAAACGCTGCAATTTTGGACCTCGAGCTAGGGTCCAAATTGATGCCATGGAGACAACCGCCATTCAGATCATCGAGCCACTTGAAGGATGAACGATCTACAGTTGATTTATTGGCGAAAAAAGAGTCGACTGGATAGCTGGCAGTGAGATGTCTTTGCAGTGCGTTAGAAACCGTACTTGCTTTTCGTTCTCTTTGAGCTGGTCGTTCCAAGATCCAGCTTACGTTTATTTGACGCTACCGTTGATTAATTTCAGCGACTGGGATTCGTAACGCGTACCCATGCGATACAGACGCGCCGCGGCCACGATTCGAACAGATCACATGATTCGGGTCACGTTGCGCCGCACCATGTCCTCAATTCCCAAAGTCATCTCAAAGACGCAAGTTCCATCTGATACGAAATGGATAACTCTGAAAAAAGTTGATTCCAAGTATTCTACAAGCCGGCTCTCATTCTGTTCAGATCAAGTACCAAGATGCAGAAGGGAAGGAGAGATATTGGGAATCTGCAGAGCGCACGACGCGTAAATCCTCAGGAATAGATGCTGTTGCGGTCCTTGCTTTACTGCGCAGCAAATCGAACAAATTCCCTCTTTCTGTGGTGGTGATTGAGCAATACAGACCTCCCATCGACAAATTCATCATTGGTGGGCTAATCTCCAGAATTTTTGCTGCCCTAACCCAGACAGAGCTTCCTGCTGGTTTGTCCCTCCATCAAAATCAAAAGTATTTATAAGCTTGCAATTTGAAGGTCTTGTTGACGAAGGTGAGACTCCAGAACAGGCCGCCATCAGGGAGCTCGAGGAAGAGACTGGTTACAAAGCGGACTCTGTCATCGAAAGCTCTCCCCTGATCGTTTGCGATCCTGGTAAGTTGTACAGTGTCTCTTGATTTATTCAACCTTGGCCTTCAGGAATGACAAATGCCAACATGAAGCTAATACTCCTGCAAGTGACTCTAGAGGACGAACTTGAGAGTCCAGATCCCAAACTGGAAGCTGGCGAGTTTATTGTAAAGCGCGTCGTGGAGCTTGCCAAGCTTAATGACGAACTCAAAGGTGCCTTCAAATCGATCGCGGCACTCCTTGTGCTCACGCTCTGTTGCAGCATATTCAGATAAAGGTTTTGTCATTGACGCTCGCTTGTCCCATTTTGCATCGGGATATACCACTGCTCGACGTATACTAACGGGAGCATTATAACAGCATAATCTAATGTACTCTATCTCTTCGCCTTCTTCCTGTTTTCAATATGTGCGCGTAACTTTTGCTGTTTTTCCCTCAGGGAAGCCTTCTTTTTGCGTTTTACAACGCCACTGCTGAGAATCATCATGATCGGTTTGTTTCTGGCCTTTTCTCGATTGGTAGAGCTACTCGGCATCTCTTTGTGCTTCTTGCCCTTTCGCGACCCATACTTTTCACGACCTTCGCGGCCTTTTTCAATTGACGCGATGCGTTCCGCATAATCCGATTTCGCTTTCTTGCGTGGACCCAATATATCGTTCTCGGAGATGAATGCTTCTTCCTTCATCGTCGAAACCGACTTTTTCTCAGCCTCTAGAGCAGCAAGTTTGCGTTTGGCTCTGGTCCCTCCTCCGGATTCTACTGCTTTTGTAGCTGCTTGAATCCTGAGGTCGTTCAAAAGGGCAAAATCGGCAGGAGTAAGGATCTTGATTAATTGTTGAGAGTACACTTCCAAACTGTACAGCCACGTACCTTGGTAGTTGCTAGCGATGACACCCGCTGTTCGACGCCGTCCATCTTGTCTCGTTCATCCTCAGAATCACTGATTTCCAGATTGTCCTTGTCGTCGTCAACATCAATCCATCCTCCAGAATCAGATGACTCGAAGGATGAATCGCTTTCAACTTCCCAATCATCCCAACCGCCATCTTCTTCACCCTCGACTTGCTCTGTGCCATTTTCACGACTTCTAAGATGGTCTTCGAGGAGCGCCAGTCCAGCGATATCCACAGCTGCTTCTGCTGAATGACCAAATGGTAGGGGCTGCACACCCTTGCCTATGCCAATGCTAGCATCTTTACCCCGTTCCTTCTTCTTCAGCATGGCCGGATTGACCTCTCTATACAGCTGCAAAATCCCTCGCGCAGCAGCTGTCACATTCTTATCTCTGCTTTTTCTGTACTCGACGAGGTCACCCAGTAGATCCTCTTCTATTGCCCAGGGCTGTCGCTTGCAAATTTCTCTGATCGAGTTTATGCCTGCAGCGATGACTTCACCTGCAACACCTGGGTGAACAAATTCATTTGCAAGTTTGCGAACTACGGGGGTCAAAACGTCAGGAGGTGTAAGTTCATGTACACTTTGAGCAAGCGACGCGAGAATAACAGGGACGCGGAGTTGACGATGAGTAAGATACTTGAGTATGAAGGTGTAGAAGCCAAGCACACAGAGTTTGTGCGCTCCCATAACGCGGGAAAGGAGCTGTATAATGAGAATTTTGTGGTCAAGGGAGAACCGCTTATCGTGACGATTGAGCATGTCGTAGAGTTTCTCGGCAAAAGTCTGCGGATCGTTAAGGAGTTGTAAAGCAGGAAAGTTGGGAGTCGATTGAGTTTTCAGACTACGTTTCTAAATGAGATAAAGTTATCACACTTTCCGCAAAAACCATGAAACATACTTTCTTGACAGAGTTCAGCTTTTTCTGTAACTTTTTGTCGCCACTCCGTGTCTTTTTGTTTATCTCCCGACGATGGTGCAGTGCTTTGACATCAACCGACTACACGGAGTAAGATGGAAGTTAAAATTTTTGAGCTAGCTTACCTCTTCCTCATCCTCGTCGTCAGAATCCTCCTTCTCGTCACTACCCAGGAAGAAGTGAATCGAGGCAGTTTGGACTTTGACCACCGGATGAAGGCAACCCAAAGCGACAATGGAAACGGATTTGACGTCGGACCATATTTGCTTCCTCCAAAGCTCCTTGGTTAGAATGATTGACCAGATAGCATCTTCACCATCATGTATTGCTGTAGGGGCGGAGCGTAGTCTGCCCTTGTCACCAATAACTTCACCGTCGGCACTTCTTTCTACCATTCCGAAGAGCATGGCTTGGACTGCACGGTTCAGTTTGTGGTTGGCAGATGTGATATTGGCCGTTCGTATGTCAGAGAGGATTGTTTTGCGAATGGAAGCCCTGAGAGACGATGAAGTTGTTCGCGGGAGAAGGGGGAACAGCGTTTTGAGCAGACTGAGCTAGGCTGAGCTGGATTTGTTGAACATGAATAGACTCACTCGATAGAAGTTATGACATTCTTATTCCGGAGCATAACGAGATTCTGAACGAGAGCCTTTCTCGTTTCTGGTAGCAGTGATCCATAATTCTCAAGGAGCAGAGAAGATACTTGAGTCGGGAAGGCTGCTGTCTCCTTTGGATAACATGTAGATGTCTGAGCTATGAATGCACATAGCTGCCGAAAGTCACTGGCGTGCTCAGCAGGATTTAACAAGAAAATCTCGCGAACAGAGTTCCAATGATTCCACTGCTGCAGCCACTCCTCCTTGTAAGCAGCCGGATTGCGTTTGATCAAATTTTGAAGTTGCGGCAAGGACATATCTAGTCCCGTGACCGATTTCGACTTCCTTCACGAATTCAACCTGGCTATTCTCTGCAGTCCGCTGAAACATGGGCTTCCCGAGAGGGTCATAGTGAGAACCGCTATTCACAGGCGCAGAGCTTCTACGCTCGAAATGGACCCTCGCTTTGACTGGCGGTTGCGTGCGGCGTCGCGCTCAAAAAATCCAGTAAAATATGTCAAAGATCCCGCTGACCCCAAGTGTTATCCACGTATAATTCGGAAGCCACCGCAGCAATCCAGACTTTCCCCAGGTGAACCATTTTATGACGCCATTACGGCTTATGAAAAACGGTGTGTGCGTCTCTGTTTCATTTTGACTTGTACATATGTCAGTTTTCTTCCACTTATTGCCTCGGAGCAGCTGGAGACAGAATCCATATTCAGAGAACGTCTTTCTTCGTGGTCTGTAAGCCGTTTAAGGGCAGAAGGCTACTGCATCAATGGCCTTTCAGCATTCTGGCTTCACGACGAGCAAGTAGCTTCTTTCATGCTTGGTCCAGGTGTGAAACTTCCCGACCATCGCTTTATGTGCGTCACTACCCAACCTTTAATACTGTTTTACAAGTATCCCGCAGGGTCGGTTCCCCCGTTCTGTTATCGGTATCGGATCCCCTTCGCGAACAGCCCAGAAAAGGTTCTGTGATATCTCATTCATCCAATAGTATCAAAGTCTATTTCTTTGAGTCGTTCGACCTCGATGAAAATAATGGTTCTTGGCGTCTCGATGTTGATCATTCCCAAGCTGTTTACGTGCGCATGCGCGAAGCTATTGCAAACCTACACCATGATCCACACCATGATCCCGTTTTCACTGAATTATCCTCAGACAATCAAATCATCCTCCAGGGAACGTCTCTACGTGACGTTATCTTGCGTACTTTCTCTCCAAACGAACAACACCCCCATGTTCCCCTTCAAAGCTCTGATGATGTAGAATATATCCCAAAACACGCTCTAGAGCATGGAATTACTGTCAATGCCGACAATTTGGGGCTATTCAAAGATAATCAATTAATACACAGCTGGGCAAGAAGATACTCCCGACCTAATCCCGTAGTTGTTGAGGGTGACCCCATACTGGACGGTCTGAACAGTATTCAAATACGAGCTATGGCCATGATGATTGGCCAACAAGTCAGCCTTGTCCAGGGAGTACGTCTGCTGTGTATCGCACAGTATCTTCTAATCCATACCGAGTTCAGCCGCCAGGAACAGGCAAAACGAAGACGATTATTGAAGCCCTCAAACTACTCAAGGCAAGTATTCGTGTATCTGGTGATCCGCCAGACTTGATCTTTGACACATTGCAGATTCATTTTCAAGTTCCTCAAAACATTCTTGTTAGTACCTACACTAATGTTGCGGTGGATAATCTCGTAGAAGGATGTGCAGCTGCAGGATTAAAACCCCTCCGGGTTTCCTACGGCGGTAACGTTAGACAAGACCTTGTTGAAACTACACTAGATCACCAACTGGACCGACACCCCCTTGCATCAGTCATAACACGGTTGGATAGCCAAACCAAAGACTTGTTGGAAGCTGTCACCAAACTCCGATCCATTCTCGGGCAGGGCAACAGTTCCGACCTTGCGAAAACACCCAAACTAGAGAATCAACTGCTCCAGCTCGAAAATCGATTTTCGGCCACTAAGAAAAGATTGTTCGCTGTTCAACAGACTAGACTACGGGATGTGTTGTCACATGCGGATGTTGTGAGTCCTCATTCTCTTCGCTGATTTATCGTCACTTTTGTATCGCGAAGGTTTGTACGACATGTATCACCTCTGCATGTCGTGCCCTGCAAGTTTGCGATTTTCCTGTCGTGTTCCTCGATGAAGCGTCAATGTGTGCCGAGCCGGCTTCTTTGGTTCCGCTAATGAAAGGTTCCCAACATCTCGCTCTAATCGGCGATCATAAGCAGCTCCCACCTGTCATCACAAGCCGTGAAGCTGAATCTAAAGGACTAGGCATCAGTCTTTTTGAGCGGTTGGCTGAGGAAGGAGGTCCGTTGCTTACTAGCTGCATCTTCCGTACACTGATCCACTCTAGTCATTCCGTCTATCATGCTGAATATCCAGTATAGGATGCATCCTGCAATCTCTCGGTTTCCCTCTGTTGAGTTCTACAATCAACGCTTGTTCGACGGAACTTGCGACCTGGCTGGCAATATCTCCTCAAGACTGATCCCTCCCACCTCCCAGCATCTGAAGGGGGAAAAGCCAGGTGATCGTCCTCCTATAATATTCCTAGATCACTCTGGGAGCGAGTCTGTTAAGGACCGGAGTAGGGTGAATCATAATGAGGCTCAAATTGTTGTCGGGGTCGTTGAGGATCTGTTGCTTCACAATCCGGTCGGTCTTCTTCATCGTGCCCCCTTTCAACTTGAGCTTTCTCATAGGATCTCGCTGGCAAAGACATCGGAATCATAGCGCCATATGCCGCCCAGATATCTCTCTTGAGTCGTATACTCAACGGTTCTAACTCAAAAATGTCCTCTCGGTTCAAGCACGTTCTTGGCGAACACCGTGCAATGCAGCTATCTGACATTGAGATCAAGACTGTAGATGGGTTTGAGGGGAGAGAGAAGGACATTATCATCTTCTCAACTGTACGCAACAACGCTGGAGGATTCATTGGTTTTCTGGCTGACCGACGAAGACTCAATGTTGGGTTGACACGAGCAAAGAGAGGTTTATTTGTGATTGGCAGTATCAGTACTTTACAGGCTGGAAAGACTGGGAAGGGATCAGAATTTGCTCACATGGACAAAGGTGCCAAGTCATGGCAGCGATATACAAAGTATCTGTTGGATCAGGGATTGGTGGTTACACTCAGCGGGGAACGCCTACATCAAGCTCTGTACGGGAATTATGACCGAATAAAAACCAAGCAGCCTATCACTTCTTAATTGACTTAGAATAGCCTAATATCCACCTCAGAATGTAATATTTAGTCTGCATGAGCTCATACAGTAAACTAGAAACCTGCTGGGTTGATCTTGGGGGCATAAACTCTGTATTCTGATCAGTGAAAATGGTGGAACGCAAGGAATGACCAGGCTAAAAACTGAGGAAAGGGGGAAAATCGAGAGCATGCAGACCTTGCGTGTCACATTCGGGGCTACAAGTATGACCTAGATAGTAGACTAGTAAACTCACGCAGATTTTATATCATACTAGTGATTTCAGCTGTGGCCATGAAGCAGTCAAATCAGGAGTAGGGGTGTTGCCCTCCAGTGATGCTAAAAGTCTAGTCTCGTAAGTTTCATTTCAACAAAGACGCAGAATGTACGCCGTACCCTTTCCAGACAAAGTCCCTGGGGTTGCCTGATGATTCTGTATACTTGGAGAGAAAATGAGAATCGCTTGCAGCTTAGCGAACTTGAGTACAAAGCTCCGATAGACTTTGTCGGCTTACCTGTGTCATCTCCAACCTTCCTACCCATCCATATCTCAAATAACTGACTTGCCTCTTCAAGGTTCATCGAATCGGGAACCTGGAGAGCTTTTAACCCATCAACATACTCATAGAGCTCTTTAGCTGTCTTGTCATGAGGATAAGAAAGTGGGGGGACAGCACCAGGACCGGAGGGCAGTGCTAGCGAATTTATAAGAACGGGGGGAACGGGAAAGTGGGGATTGCTGAAGGAGAATGCGGAAAGGACGATACCATTCGCAAACTGTCTCTTCCCCCCCAATGCCTCCAAAGCTATTCTTGGAACCTGCATGTGCCACGGTTGGACTCTTTCGAACTGTGGGCTCCGGTAATACGTTGGCTGGAACAAAGACTGGATGCCGTCTACTGCTAAGAGAATAGGGATGCGGGACTGAGTTGCCAGTTCGGTGAGCAAAAAATCGAACGTCAGCGCCGATGATTCGGGCGCTATTCCAGTCATGGTACCAGGCGTAGCGGCAGAAAGGCCAGCTCCTGTTCGAAGGATCTCAATTAACGGAGCGCCTCTCAACCATTCTTTCCTGCCGGTTACGCCTCCTTCGATGATGAAGGGCCGTGTGGTAATCATGTCTTTCATTAACTCCAAATTGCTTGGGAGGGCAATAATTCTATTGATTAGCTGGCGTGAGAGGCTCGGTTGGAGGTAAGTTCGAGTGCGGAGATCATACTGGTAAGGCTGTGAGGAATTGACGAAGGATTCAGCTCTGGGTATATAGATAACGATGTAGCCGTGCTGATAAGCGTGCTCTACTGCCTGCATGAGCAAGAAGGTTTTACCGCAGCCGGCGGGGCCAGCTGTCGCGTATCAGCAGACATGCAAATGGAAGAGGATGCTGCGTACTGAGAACGAATCTATTGTATTCACTGGAGTGGCCCTTGGCATCGTCAAGTAATTGGGCGGTTGCGACGGTTACCTCGCGTACTAAGGTCATGGGCTCGCGAAATAGTCTGTGCTCGAGTAGAACATTCCTGGGCATACCAAACCAACGCCTCGGACTAGACTTGTCAGAAGACGGAGAGAGAAGAGTTGATTTATTGAGCATTTCTGGGACGGCAGCGAACTGCGGGAGTGGAGTCGGGCTTGAGCCGACAAGAAAAAGCGGAGAGACAAGACCAGTTGGTGGAGTTTTGAGACGGTCTTGAGAAATAGGATTGAATGTAGCAATCCGATTTGATTTGTGAATTTTCTTCAGTGCTCGTCGCTTCTCGCTTGCATCTTTCAGGGCCTGCCTTGCATCTGCATACGGTCGGTAAACATCAGGAATTTCAGAACAACAACCTTTTGTCACTGCCACACGTCGCACAACGGGACCAGCATAGCACCGAATGTGGCCAATGCTAAAGACGCGACGAAGCATCTCTGTGACCACGTGATTTCCTCTGCTGTCGCCATGACCTTGGGCTTTCTGTTCTGCTTTGGTTTTTTGTGGCTACTAGAGTCAGTGCGGGCGTCGGCTCTAACGACTGCAATTGCAGCTAACGAGCGACTCTGTTTCTATGCAGATGTCGACAAGGCTGGCGAGAAAATTGGCGTACGTCTTGGTTTTTCTATAGCTGATTATGCATTGATCCATGCAGTTCTATTTCGCAGTATGCTATGTGGTATCTTCCAGGGAGAACACTCATTTCGTCAGGTACAATCTGGAGGCTCCTTTGACATTGATTTCGAAGTGAAGGATCCAAAAGACAAAGTCCTTCTCGACGGCCTTCGCGAGCGTCAAGGAGACTACGTGTTGACTGCTAACACTCCCGGAGAATATGCCTTCTGTTTCGAAAATGACATGAGCACACTCACAGAGAAACTTATCGACTTTGACATCATGGTAGAGAGCGAGCCACGAAGAGAGCCACCGGCCAAACCCGGCCAAATCAGCGAGCACACAAGTGCACTAGAAGAGAGCATCTTCCGTCTGAATGGCATGTTAATGAACATTAAAAGGACCCAGAAATAGTAAGTTGTCTCATTCGGCAGATTATCATTTACACGATCAAGTTTCCACACCCGAGAAAATCGAGGCTTTTCTATTGTCAAATCAACCCAGAAGTACGTCTGATATCTTCTCGTGCATCTTCCAACACTTTCACAGTCGATTGTTCTGGTATGCCGTGTTTGAGAGTCTCGGAATCGTAGCCATGGCGATGTAAGTCTACAAGCAGCCCAAAGTCAATCTCATTGTCTTTAGTTTCCAAGTCTACATCCTACGAACATTCTTCACAAAAACCGGTCGGCGGTACAAGGTGTAGTATTGTACAGCCTGTAATTTACTATTTCAATGCATCAGTTTGACACATGACCTTTTTCTTCTTTGAACACGACGCATACAGGTCTCACCAAGTTCCAACTTCGTCTTAAAGCCTCACGCCTCAGGCTTGTGACTCTTCACCGCCCTCATCTCCAAGCCCCGACGTTATCCCTATAGAAGTATACAGGTGACCCCTTGGCAGCCTCGAACAAGTCAACACGTCCATCGCCCTTGTATGAAAGAAAAAACGCCCGTCGCTGGCACCCCCATCGTCATCAAACCAGAGGTTGCCCACAAAAAAGTCCCGCTATGACTACAGTACTAGCTAGGTCTTCGCTATCTCTTGTAAGACGGACGAATTAAGGGATGAAACCTCAAAAGCGTTCGAGACCTCACGTACTCTATCTAATTTCATCTTTAAAAGACAGCTAACGTGTGGTCCATGTAGGAAAGGTCTTCTTACCTCCATTTCCAGGATGCATGCGATGCTCTCCAAGAATTTTGTTATTTCAAAGGCACAAGAGTCAGCCCAATTGTCTTTTTTATCTCCCTCTGCATGCGTGAAGGTACAGAGCCAGCCTGTCTATCATCACAAAAATAGTACGACAGGCTACTCTACATGCACTGGATGCTGCAGCTTGGTAAATAATCTGATCTCATGGTTGCCGCCTGAGATGTTCGGCATCAAAAGACTGACAGTACTTTCCCTCCGCAAGTAGCGTGTTTTCACTTGCCAACTCCCTCTCACAGCTAACAATGAATTGAAAGAGCTACTAGCTGAAATTCTTCCCTTTTGAACCTCGAGTCGATTTGAGAAAAACTCAGCTCAAGTTCCTTGCTAGATTTTTGTCCATGTAATCAATACGCATTGCGATTGTCTTTTATCAAGTCTCCTGATGATGCCCATGTCAGAAGTTACAGCTCGTCTTCTCAAGTCCATCCCTCTTCTTTGGATATATCTGGCTACTATTCGCACCGTGATACTACAACAAGTTCCTTTTGAGGTTGCATAGGTGCGATCCT